>LTAE01000267.1:11691-64123 GCA_001647135.1 Pontederia paniculata | reverse complement strand
TACAAAATCATATTTTAAATCATGATTTCTATTATTAGGAGTTCGAATCACCTACTTTTTTGAGGAATCGAAAGGGGTTCTTCTCATATGTTGCATGAAAGACTCTCAAATTATTGTTGATGATTTCATCTCGTCAAGACCTTCGAAATGGTATATAGTTTGTCGAAGTTTGGTGGGCAGATGGCGGCATGTCGACGCCTCAAAGAAGCTCTTTCATTTTTTTTTCTCGGCCGGCCCTATTTTGATGTGGAGAGAGAGAAATGAAATGGGGAGAGAGAGGAGATAGAGAGAGGGAGAGAGGAGAGATGTGAGGGATTGGAGAGAGATGGGGAAAAGTAGGAGGGGATGTGGGAGAGGGTTACGGCTGTAACCGCTCCCACATTTTTTTTTATTTTTTATTTATTTTTTTAGGTTGTTACATAGTGTCCATGCTCCATATATGAAACAATTATATATAAACATATACCATATTTTTTGTAATAGTAATATACGAAAATATGAAATTTTAGAATAAAAAAGAAATTAGAATACATCATGAAAAAAAGAAGATTTCTCATAGGGTGCTAGAACAATTTTTCTTCCCAAAATTCAATCTTCAATTTTTTTTTCTTGTAACGCGCAGCTTCTAACAAATTAATCACTCATTGCATTAATACAGTATGACTTTATTCTTTGGTATTAGTATGCGTACTCTTGCATTATAAGTTAACATAGCTTTTGTGATCGTTTTTGTTTTGTCCCTTAGGTGCCATTTGGTTCTTAGGTGCCATTTGGTTGAGAATAAATAAGAGTTTTTTTTTCGAAAATAAGGTCAAACACTCTAAAAATAAGAATATATTTATTCTTTTAAAAATTGCTTCGAAAATCGTGAAATCATATATTTTTACTATATACTCAATTTTTTTTATTCTTCTCAAAAGCAAGAATATCTTCTATTTCACTTTTTTTTCTTTTTAATCATATTTTAGTTTTTTATACACATGATATTATATTTATTTTATATTATTTATTTTAATCACCAATTATAAATATATTTATAATTAGACATTCAATTAATTTATACTATGTGATAATATAAATAATATTATATTATGTAACATTATTAATTAATTAATCAAATAAGGATTATTTATTATAGTACCATAAATAGTAAATAATTAAATTTATAAGTATAAATGAAATAAAAAGAAGATTTGTTATAAAATATATATTATTAATACATTTATTATCATTTATTAATATGAAGTTATATATTGTCATTAATTAATAAAAATAATTAATTAATATTTTACCATAAATAATAACTTATTAAATATATAATTATAAATGAAATAAATAAATTCTTATTTATGATTAAAATTTATATTTTAATATATTTTATATTGTTTGTTTTTAATATAATATATTTTAAAAGTTTATTCGTATCAATCCAAATATTAGATGTAATAAGAATATAATTGATATTTAAAATATACATAAAAATATTTTATTTTCGTACATATTTTTTTCAAAATTAACCTCAAACCAAATGATCCTTTAATGATTTTTCCTTCGTACTAAAATAAGATAGTTTCTCAAATAAAAATTATTATTTAAAATATTTTATGTTAGATCTTTATGCTTATGCATAAGGGTGTTTGCCAATAGTAAAGTGTATACACATGTTTGATTGTCATACTTAATTAATAGAGTATATTTAAAAGATAACGAAAGTAAATAGTCTTAAATTCGATCTTTAAAATTATTAATTTAATTAAAAATATATTATTTTATTTTTTATTTTGATTTTGAATTAGTTAAATATTGATAATTATGAATAGGCGAGCTTCCGAATTAGAAAAAAAAATTGCATACACATGTTTTTATATACTAGACTTTACTACACTCCTCATTATTAAATCGAGTCATTGATTTGATATGCCACAACTTATCGGCCGTCGTTTTATAAGTACAGAAAGTTTGGTGTCATGGACTTATCTCGCTTTCATCAATTAATGCCCGACGTGTCAACTGAGTGCAAAAAAAAAAAAAATAACAATAATTGTGTTCGCATGCATCAGCCTTTGATCATAAAGTCATTGGTGGAGATCGTTTGTCCTTTACTTGGCAGATCATTAACAAATCGATGAAATATAAAAGAAACATATTACTTTCTCCTAATTCATTTTCCTACAAATTTTTCTAACATTCACATATTAAAAATATCTTTAAAAAATTAATAGATTATCATGCATATCATAGTGACTCAATTAAGAGATATATTCTCCTCCTATAATAGTAACTCAATTAAAAAAATATATTCTCCTAATTTAAGAGGATGTAAGCCCTAAATAAAAAACACTTGAACTTGATCCCCGAACTTTGAGGCTGCTAATATTCTTGAATTATAACAATGAAACGAGACAGTTCACCTTAACATATGGTAATAATTATCAGCTTTGTCTTTTCAATCATAAAAGAGTCGAACATACATGTTCCATCAAGACTTATAAATAAAATTTATTTGATCTTTAAATATACACATAAGAATTGACGTAATTGTTGTTCATATAATGACACGGTCAAACTAGACACAAAACCACAAGAGCTCTAAGAATAGTTTTTTCACTTATAAATTTCAAAGAAAAAATTCAGTTTCAAAGTTCTCTCGTCCTTTTAATTGTTGATATAATTATTTAATCATTTCTTTACAGATGGAGCATCTATTTTATGTGGTCACATTTGAAATTTTATATTAGAATTATATTTCTATCATATTTACTTCCTATGATAATACTTTTTTATTGTTTAAAATGATTACACAGTATTGAATAGAGATCAGAAATCACTTGAAAAAAATGGTGTGTTAGAAGGTTTTTTTTTTTACTTTAGATAATATAATTTTTAGAATACCCCACTCGAAAATATTATGCTGTGTTTATCCACTATGCTGTGTTTTTTTTTTGCGTGACTAAAATATTTTGTGATACGTATAAAATTCGAAATAGTTGAAATTGGGTAATCATATCTTTTAAAAAAATAATATTCAACACATTACATATTAATAAAATATTGAATGCAATGAATGTCATATAAGTATGACAAAAATAAAATGATCACTTATGATATCACAATATCATTTTTATCCCTAACAAAATATAATAAAAATAAACATGCGCGATAATTTTTTATAATAATATTTATGTGTGTTTTTCATTAATCTACTAGTGACGTCACATTAATATTATCATTAAATTCATATATTTTATTGAAATGTGATATAAATATTATTTCTTTTTAAAGGATAGGAGAGATATGCAAGCATTTGATTTTATATATTTAACTATACTAGTGTACTACCCGTGCGATGCGCGAATGATGCAAAATAAATTATATAAAATTATATATATGTATTTGATGTTTAAATAATAAGTTTACTAAATTACAATAAATAAGTATAAAAATAGAAAATATATTTACAAAATCTCAATATATATAGCTTATCTTATTCTTAAAATAACTTATATAGTTAGGTATATATCTTCGAAAAAAGTATCGATATAAAATTGAGGATATTAAATTATAAAGCACTTGAAGATTGCAAAAGAAATTATAAACTATTGATGTAAAAGTAAAATTATTCGTTTGGATTTTTGTATTTTATTTTTATTTAAACACTTATACTTTTAACAAAATTTCATATTTATTATTATTTTTCTTATAAATTTATAAAAATATTTAATATTTTTTCTGTGTAGTTTGTTTTGTTCATTTTTAACTTACATCTTGTTATAAATTTTACTTTTCTTATTTGTTGAGATAAAAAAAATAGAAACTAACAATTCTTTTTTAATTTGTGTACCTATAGAATCTATCTAACATCTATATCATATAATAAAGTATAAATATAACATAATTTTAAAAGCAAAATATTAACTTTTCTCTTCTTACCTTTAACTTTAATTTTACTTTTTCATTCAAGTTAGAATTCATTGTTAACTTTTCTCTTCTTACCTTTAATTTTAATTTTACTTATTTGATTCAAGTTAGAATTCATTGTAAATAGTTATGTATTTTATTTTAATTTGTTATATCATATAACAGACCTTTTATTGTTAGACATTTTTATAAAAAAATGTTATTTCCACTAAAACAATTAAAATAAATAAAATTTAAGATACATTGAGTATGTTATTTTATATGAGCCAATTAAAATAAATAAATTTCTCTTTTATTAATTTCAAATATGGGACTAAAAAAATATATACTTATTTATTTTATTGTTATATTACCTATAAAATTTATATAACATCTATAGCTTATAATATAATATAAAATAGATTGAATATGTTATTTCATATGAGTCCGATTTTAAAAGATTAATTAAGATTCTCCTTTTATAATTATTCTTTTTTTTGTTAATTTAAAATGTGAGACTAAGAAATACAGATATGTCCTATTTATCTTATTGTTATATTACCTATAAAATCTATATAACATCTATAGCATATAATATAATATAAATATAAAATTTTTAGAAACAAATGCTAAATTTTGTCTTCTAACTTTACTTTTAATTTTACTTATTTCACTCAAGTTTGGACTCTTTGTAAATAATTATACATTTTATTTTAATTTATTTTCTTATATAACAACCCTTTTATTATAAGAATTTTTTTATAAAAATGATATTTTCTTATAAAATAAACTTTTATTTAGATTTTTTAAAGAATATTTTTTAAAATAAGTAAAATTTAAAATATATTGAGTATGTCATTTTGTATGAGCCTTATTTTAGAATATTAAATGATATATTCTTTTACAATCATTCATTTCTTTTTTATATTGTTAATTTCAAATGTGAGACTAAAAATTAAAAATAATATACCTATTTATCTTATTGTTATATTTTCTATAAAATCTATATAACATTTATAGCATTTAAATATAATATAAATATAATAAATTATGAAAACAAAATATCAAATTTTCTCTTCTTAATTTTACTTAATTCATTCAAGTTAGGACTCTTTTTAAATAATTGTATTTTTATATTAATTTATTATCTTAGATAACAAACTTTTTATTATAAGACATTTTTTTATAAAATGCTATTGTTTTATGAGATAAAACTTTTATTTGTATTTTTTAAAGGTCAACTTTTAAAATAAAAAAATTCAAATATATTGAGGATGTCATTTCATATGAGTTTGATTTTAAAACATTAAATGGGTTTCTTCTTTTATAAACATTTTTCTTTTATTTATATTGTTAATTTCAAATGTGGGACTAAAAATAAATACAAATATACCTATTTTTAATACTTCATTTATTATTTAGGACTTCATTTGAAACCCCTAATACTCTCTTCCTTCTGAATAAAATGAGAGTGAAATGATATAAATGTCATCTATTTATAAGAGTAAATGAGAAATAATTTAAATAATAAAACAAAAAATCTATTCTTTAATAACTACTTTTTTATATATATATATCTGAATACTAGAAAAGGCTCTTTTAATATCGGGGACAAAACCACAGTTGCCCCATTTTCTTGATTGCATATATTATAACAGTTTTAGTATTTATTAAACTTTGACCATCTTGCTTCGATATTTACTAAGTTTTAAGTTTTAATTTTTTTATATCCGTCGAAATATTCGATGTTCAGAGATAATAATATTTGATTAATTCAAAATTGATGTAAAAAATTAAATGATATTCTTCTGATCAAATTGACGATTTTAAAAATCAAATTTGATAACTCACATCGTTCTTGAAGTACAAATTTTATAATCAAACTTAGTTATTTTTTAAGTTTTTTATATTTTGGGTCCTAAAGTGTAAAAAATGACCAACTCGAAAAATCTGTAAAATTAAAATTAGGAGTGCAATTGGATTTTTTTTAATAAATTTAAACTGATCTAAGGCCTCACAAAACTGTAGAGGCCCAATGGGTCCGCTTTTCATTAATATTTTTTATTTATCTTACTACTGATAAAATATTTTTTATAATTTGGTATCCTTCTATGAAATTCATGATAAATTTAAAATTGGGAAAATGGGATATAAATTACTGCACATACAATGCATGCCCTTGACGCGTAAATGCACATGGGATGGTGCGCAGTAAACTGTATAATCCGTGCCCCTTTTGAAACTTGGTTTAACTTTAATTTATATTATTTTTTATTTTATTATCTAAAATTTTAAAATGCTATTCATCTGAAAATTTTGTTATGACTATTTATCTTTTTCTTAAATAATTTTAGGATAATTTAGGAATAAAACTTTTTAAATATTTATTTTGTTGGAATCATCAACATCCACTAATAATCAATTTCGGATAAGTGCAGTGAAAATAAATTTCTAATCCTAATAATCTTCTTGAAACTTAAATTCCGTGTTAACCAATTTTTTCCAAAATTTAATTTCGTTAATTAATTATATCAACTATTTTTAATTAGTTAAATGTTGAATGATTTTATCGGACCCAAGTTGACTGGAAGTACATTTCAGCTCCTAATTTTTTATGTCACCCATTCCGATAATATATTTACGAAAAATTTAAATTTAAAATTGTCAATTTTCTTCTCTCTCTTAGATCCACATGATCTGAGAGAGAGAAATGATTTGTTAGCGACCCACCACGACGGACGGCGGCACGTGAACGGCCGGCGAATCAACGGCTGTCGGGCTCCCCCGACATCCGCCACGCGGGACCCGTGACGTGGGCAGACGGACACACACACATCACGCACCTGACACGACCTCCGAGACCTGACATCCGCACACGTGGCGAAATGGAGACGGTCCCCTGCGCTTGTTGTTCCGCTTTCGATATTTTAGTTTATTCTCTTCTTTATTTTTCACGTGTTTTGTATTTATTTTTTTATTAGACGAATTACTTTGTTACTGAAAAGAAAAAAAATAATAACTTGGATCTTTGATGCATCATTGCCTGCACAGATTTGCTTCACACTAAAAATAAAAAGAAATGAAACAGAAAGAAATTTTAATTGTCAATATTAAAATAGTGTTTTATGGAGATAATAAAAATCTAATGAGACTGGGATTTAAGTTTAGTAAACGTGAACCACTGGAGCCAACATGTTAGTTGGGTGTTGTCTAATAGTGATGATAGACTGACACATTGCACTTGTAGACATGATGGAATGTAGAAAAGGCAGCACCTTTTGGCCAACATTATTGTGCACTGGCCAAATTTGGCATGAACCCTAATCTTTTATTTTTTTATGTTACCTAATAGTAGTGTCAAGTGAGTATTTCCCCCTACTTTTCCTATTCAATGGTAAAATAACCTTTTCAAGTTCACCATCCATTTTAATTAAGGTGCAATCTTTTTTTTGGGGACTCTGGAGTTTAAGTCCCAAAATGTATAATCATGATTGTTTTTTTTTTTTTGTGTAAACAACCATGATCAGTGTTATTATAGGAACGAATGTTACTATTAACTGTGGTATTCTTTTATCAAATAGTTAAGAAAGATATTGTGTTTTAAGTATGCAAAGACGTTAAAAAGTATTCAAATGGTAGCATATTGAACTCAATAAGAAAACTTAATAAGACCAAGTTAACAGAGCAGAAATATTTGAGCCAAAATGCTTTTGAAATTATTAGCTTTTTGGATAATATTGTTAATTCACTTGTGTGGTGGTGGTCCGTAATTTTAATCCACCTCAAAATTCAATTAATAAAGAAAATTAATTTTTAATATAAAATGTTAAATTTTTAACTCAAAATCCCTTGTTCTGATATCATACAAAATTAAATATGCTATCAATAATTTTAAATATAAAAAAATAATATTATTATATTTATATTCTTAATAATATATACCAGCCTCTTTATACAACATAATAAATTTCTTAGAAGATGAATATTAAATTACTTGACCTTGATGAAAAATTAAAATTTTAATTTATGATTAGTATGAATTTTAGTTAGCGTCACGAAAATTAAATGGTATTATCTACATACATAATGTGCAATTTATAAAATCGAAAGTAGGCGGACGTGTGCGTATAATAAAAATTTAACTATATCATCTTAAAAATTTTAACATTATTAATTTTTGGGTATTATAAAAAAATGCTATTATCTTTTTGCTTTGTTCAAAGTAGCCAGCTATTTATTGCACCTTTCTCCAAAACAAGCCATGGAAGTTGGCAAGACTCACGCTGCAATTTATGGCCTTCTTTTTTCGTAAAATGAGGAAGAAAAATCCAAGTCCAAGAAGAAGACTCCAGAGCTGCAAACAAGGCACCCAAAACCTGACATATAAAAAAGAATAGAATTAGAAGTGGAGCAACAAGCAAACCAAAACTAAAACGCCTCTTAAATTTAACTCCAACTTGCCTGTCTGCACTGTTTGTTACACAGCCTTCTTCTCTTCCAGTGACAATTAAGAGCTTAACATTCTTCACCAAATTCACGTCGCAGGTTCTTCCTGTTGATTCTTAAGTGCATCTCTCCGATCTTTACTATTATTTTTCATCAGGTTTCGTTGCAAGATGGTTTCGTTTGGCAAGTACTTTTGGTTCATTTTGAGTGCAACATGATTGATTCTTTTCTTGCTTGTTTCAGATTTCAGAAGGCAAGGAATGGCAGCGTCTGTCATGGATGTCAGCAGTGTGGGGCTAAAGGCCAATGTACTCCTGGGCAGAGGGAGCAGAGGATGCCTCAGCAGCAGGGAGAGTGGGATTTGGGGAGGTGGTGGCTCAGCAATCAAGGCCGGGAAAGCCAAGGTTGCAGGAAATGTGAGGAGCATGGACTCGGCTGCAGGCTTCAGGCAAGGCGCCACCGTGTCTGTTCTCACTTCAGATGTCAATAAGGACACTGCTGCAAGGGATCCATATGTAAGTAAGCATATATGTTTCAGACCTTCTTCTGTTCTCCTATTACTGCAGCGCTCATTGCAAATTCTTTTATTTTTGTATCTTGTGTTCCCTTTTAGAGGAAAAGTTTTACTTTGAGAAGTATAGAAGTATGCAGTTGTTATGTGAAGAACGCAAATTTATGCTCTGCATTGCAATACACTTTGCACCTTTCTCCATTTACCTTTGTTTTATGGGAGGAGCAAATGGTCTCATAGCAATGTATTGTGGGTTCAGGTTTTACAGGAGCCACGGTTTGGAAACAGAAGGGCGAACCCAAAGAATGTTGCTTCCATCATATTAGGTGGTGGTGCTGGGCCTCAGCTTTTCCCTCTCACCAGTACAAGAGCCACGCCTGCTGTAAGCTTCATTTCCTTGTTATAGATCTCATATTATGTTATTAATCCTCTAATTTCGGCTGTTTTCTGTTCCTGGAGAGTTATCTGAATGTTTAGTTGCAATTTTGCTTTTTCCCATTCCTCTCTTTCTTCTTCATTGTGTAGCTTAGTATGAAAAATTGAAAGTGGAATTGACTAGAGATTCCAGAAAAAATGTTTTCTGCAAATTCTTAATAAAAAGTTCTGTTTTAGCATTTTGACACCATTTGCCCTTGCACCCTCACTTCGTTTTCGAGTTTCATCTTATTACACATTTATAATTTGATAAATTTAATTATTTTTATGGATTCCATTCGTGTCATGCAGCGCCTTTCTTTCTGTATTAAATGAAGAACTAGAATAATTAAGAATAGCAGTCAAGTGACACATATTATGTTGTTTTATATATGAATGATGATGTGATTTTCGCATGTGCAGGTGCCAATTGGTGGATGTTACAGGCTTATTGATATTCCGATGAGCAATTGCATTAACAGTGGCATAAATAAGATATTCATCATGACACAGTTTAATTCAGCTTCTCTGAATCGCCACATTTCTCGTACATACAGCTTTGGGAATGGGGTCAACTTTGGAGATGGATTCGTTGAGGTAATGTGTCTGACATTGTTCAATCAGCAACAAGTTCTCTGGCCCTCTTGTGGGTTTAAACGGATTTCATGCTGGAACAACTGTTAGATCAATCTCGAAATTCTTGGAAAGAATGTCAGGAAATGTCAGGTGTAAATTTAAAACTAGCTTTTGTTTCTAATTTCCTGCAATCAGGTTTTAGCTGCAACACAAACACCTGGAGAGGCTGGAATGAACTGGTTCCAGGGTACAGCAGATGCTGTAAGAAAATTCATTTGGGTATTTGAGGTGAGCACTTAAGCAAAACAACCAGCATTTAGTAGCCTCTTTCATTTTATGTTTTCATGCATCTTTCTTCATAAGTGGAAGAGGAGGAGAAAATTATCATGTTGCAGGCTTTTAACCTCCTGTAAGACATGGAACTTGAAATGTATAACTTTTGGTATTTTGTGATATCATTCAGGATAACAAGAATAAGAACATCGAACATGTACTCATTTTATCTGGTGACCAGTTATACCGCATGGATTACATGGATCTTGTTCAGGCATGCGTTAACTTTTTCCTGATTCCTTTACTTTTCTTTCTCTTGCTATGATGTACTAAATCATGTGTAATTATTGCAGAAGCATGTCGATACTGGTGCAGATATAACAGTGTCCTGTGTGCCTGTGGGTGAAAGGTACCTGATACAAACTTGATTGTTTCCCTTGTGTTTTAATGTACTACATACTAGTCTGCTGTAATGAGACTTAAATGCTTTAAATCAAGTTCTCTTTGCCACTTAACAATATGAGACAATGTGACTGAGTACTAAGCTGGTTTTTTATTGTCTGAAAGCCGTGCTTCCGACTATGGATTGGTGAGTATTGACAAGTCAGGACGCATTAGCCAATTTTCAGAAAAACCCAGAGGCGCTGAATTGGAAGCAATGGTAAATCAATTTTCTGAAGTCGCCTTTTCGTTGTTACATCCATGGATTATACTACAAATAACGCCAGTGATCAGCTTTGACTTTGTGAATTACTCACACTAATAAGAGTCATTCTACAAATTGCAGAGAGATGCTAACACATTCCTCAGATTGTATCGTCAAGATGCAATGAAATACCCATATATTGCCTCCATGGGCGTTTATGTCTTCAAACGTGATGCTCTTCTGAAACTCCTTAGGTAAAATGTGAAATCATTAGTCTTAAATTCTTACTGTTTCCTCTGGTTCTTATTTCTCATTGGATTTTTGTAGGTGGAGGTATCCAAAATCAAATGACTTTGGTTCAGAAATTCTTCCATCTGCTGTAAAGGAGCACAATGTTCAGGTGATCAGAGTGAAATTCTGAATAGAAGTTATCCTATCTCTTATAATGATGAAAGAATTTTTTGTTTTCTCTTTAATATATACATATTCTTTATTTGCTATAAGGCGAATATTGTTTTATCGTGAGTTTTGATCCCAAAATTTTTGGGACAACTCTAATGATTTCATCAACTGAAATATTTCAGATTTATGTTAGTTCCGAGGATGATAGTCTAGTGGTAGATTAACCATTCTGATCTTGTTTTAATTGTAATACGATATGATGAGCATGAAATCATTTCTCTTGTGCAGGCATATCTCTTCAGTGACTACTGGGAAGATATTGGCACAATAAAATCATTCTTCGATGCGAATTTGGCATTGACAGATCAGGTTAATGTCGCCCGCAGAAACATTGTAGATTTTATCATTTCTGATCTTTTCAGGGTTAACAGGGTCATGAAGTACATGCAATCACATGTTTTCTTGTGTACCAGAATTAGCCAAAAAACTGGATATGCTTTACATTGTTTCTGCATAAACTTCTTCAGATCTCTATCCGTGAGAACTAGTGCCTAATCAATTTTCGTTTCTCCTTATTGCAGCCTCCAAAGTTTGAGTTCTATGATCCAATGACACCTTTCTACACCTCACCTCGTTTCCTACCACCAAGCAAAATAGAGAGATGCAGGGTATGTATCTTGAATTTGTGATACTTTTCAACCCATCGGCATCTGAACGTTCTAACATATGCACAGATTTTGGATGCAATTGTTTCACATGGATGCTTCTTGCGTGAGTGTAGCGTGGAACATTCTATAGTCGGAGTGCGCTCTCGTTTAGATTATGGTTCAGAGCTGAAAGTAAGTACTTTGCACTCTTTCCAACTATTCTTTCTTCAATTTGAATCTACTTGAAATTCTTTGCAAAATGTATTCATTCTGTGTTTTGGTGTTAACATATGCTTCTCTCCTGTAAATTAAAATAATTATGATCGGTTGTTGTTTGATTAAATACTTTATTTATATATCATTATTAGTAGCTATGCAATACCAGATTCACATATAACACTCCATACAAACTTATTGATACATTCATCGATCACACACTCCATAAAAACTCATAGATATGGGATGAAGGATCTGGAAGTTGTTATATGATAAGCATCAGTTTCGGTAAACACATCGGTAGCAATTCTCTAGAGAAAACTTAAATTGCTCACAATAGTTCATTTCAGATATTGTTGGAACTCCAGTATTGCTGCATAATACTTTTCTTGCCTTCCCTTTGGCGTGTCAGGATACATTGATGATGGGTGCTGATTTCTATGAAACTGAAGCTGAAATTGCTTCAATGCTGGCAGAGGGTAAGGTTCCCATTGGTGTTGGAGAAAATACAAAAATCAGGTATGAGTTTCAGATCTTTCATAGCCTGAGTACTATATTAAAGCATAACTCTGCAAATCTTTACTAATAAAATCTGTTTGCTCTGCAGTAATTGCATAATTGACATGAATGCCAGGGT
Source organism: Pontederia paniculata (assembly GCA_001647135.1). Taxonomy (NCBI): domain Eukaryota; kingdom Viridiplantae; phylum Streptophyta; class Magnoliopsida; order Commelinales; family Pontederiaceae; genus Pontederia; species Pontederia paniculata. The sequence goes on along the minus strand of LTAE01000267.1, from coordinate 51,458 downwards.
AGGAAAGAACGTGGTGATTGCAAACAAAGATGTATGCCACATTTAACTGTAGCAAATGGATCCGAGCTCTTAAAAACGTTTCGAATTTAGCTAACTTTTGATCCATGTTCACAGGGTGTTGAAGAAGGTGATAGGCCAAATGAAGGGTTCTACATAAGATCTGGGATCACCATAGTTTTGAAGAATGCAACCGTCAAGGATGGAACAGTCGTATAGGATGAAGGATCGACATCTAAGAATATGAAGAAGTGAAGAACAAGTCTGTTTCTTGTCCAGTGTCCATAGATCACTCATATGATGTAAATATAGCTAGTTATTTCTAGCTTGTATTTGTTTTTATCTTCATAATAAGCTGCAATAATGCGATATCATATCTATATGTAAAATATAAGTTCAAATTTCATTTTAAACATAGGTGCCAAATAAGTAAATATGTGCCTCATCACCTGCCTTGAAATGAGCTTAAAGTTTCAATAACTCTTATTTTTTCAATGAATTGTTTGAAAACGTTTTTTCCTGTTTCCCGTCCCTTGAACCAAATACATGAAAAGTGAAATAAGAAATCAAGATAACGAAAATAAGATATAATCCGAAATTAGCTAGCATGATAAAATGAGAATATCTACCTCCAGGATGGATTCTCCATTGACCCCCTCAGACCCCTCCCTTGAGCTCGTTGTTCGGACAGCGAGATCCCGATATACAAATGCGTCTTTACTTGTAGAACATGCTACAAATTTTGAGAAATAAATAAATTTTCGATTGACTTAGGTTTCACGACATTATCAATATTTTTTAATAAAATGAAAAAAAGATAAACTTCTCGAACCTTTATATATATGGCAACATTTAAGAATTTGATACTGTTTGAAATTGATATTTTTTTCCAATTCTTTTCTGTAAAGGATGACAATTTACTTTGATAAATAGTAATATTTTAAAGTGAAAATATTTTGTAAGAGAAAACAAAATACCGTAGAAATTATTGGTGCTTTTAGCTCATTATTAATTTAATTTTCAAATTTTGTATATAATCTTACAATTTTACGTTGTTTCTTTTGGGTTTCAATTCTTTATTGATAATCTACAATGTGTTTGGCATAACTTATAAGCAATATTTTCATAATCGGACCGAATATCGGACCAGACGTCCAACTGGATTGCGGTTGGATCAATTCGATCGAGTTCAATCGAATTTTATTAAAATAATATTATTTTAATATTTTATCATTATAGTACAACTAATATTATATAAATTATAAAAATATAATAATACCTACTAATAGATAGATATAGTATAAAATAGTATTTATGTATGTTTAAAATATTATTGCTTATTCAAAATAATGGTGATTGATGAATTATTATTATTTATTCATTATAATATAATAGTAACAATGTCATAAAATTTACTTTACTTCACTCTTAAAATTTTTCGTATTTGACTTTATTTTATTTCTTTACAACTTCTTTTTTTTCCTTTTTTCTATTAATTCTCCCTCTAAATTTATTTTTTCTTTCCTAGTGTTTCTTCTTTTTTCTTTTTTAGAAAAAGTCTTCAGTTTCTTATAACGATTTGAGTTAAATCATTTTTAATTATTTATTATATTTTAAAATTTTAATGTTTACTAAAAAATCATGATGATTGATATATGATTATTCATATACTAAAAATGCTATGTTAATTATTTTAACTCAAACTATTATTAACTTTACTTTTATTTACTTGAAATTATTTTATTTCCACTTATTTCTTTTTTTTTATTTCTATTTCTTTTTCCTTATCTACTCTCCACTCATTTATTTCATATTTCTAATTTTATTTTTGCCAATTATTTTTCTTNTTACAATTTTACGTTGTTTCTTTTGGGTTTCAATTCTTTATTGATAATCTACAATGTGTTTGGCATAACTTATAAGCAATATTTTCATAATCGGACCGAATATCGGACCAGACGTCCAACTGGATTGCGGTTGGATCAATTCGATCGAGTTCAATCGAATTTTATTAAAATAATATTATTTTAATATTTTATCATTATAGTACAACTAATATTATATAAATTATAAAAATATAATAATACCTACTAATAGATAGATATAGTATAAAATAGTATTTATGTATGTTTAAAATATTATTGCTTATTCAAAATAATGGTGATTGATGAATTATTATTATTTATTCATTATAATATAATAGTAACAATGTCATAAAATTTACTTTACTTCACTCTTAAAATTTTTCGTATTTGACTTTATTTTATTTCTTTACAACTTCTTTTTTTTCCTTTTTTCTATTAATTCTCCCTCTAAATTTATTTTTTCTTTCCTAGTGTTTCTTCTTTTTTCTTTTTTAGAAAAAGTCTTCAGTTTCTTATAACGATTTGAGTTAAATCATTTTTAATTATTTATTATATTTTAAAATTTTAATGTTTACTAAAAAATCATGATGATTGATATATGATTATTCATATACTAAAAATGCTATGTTAATTATTTTAACTCAAACTATTATTAACTTTACTTTTATTTACTTGAAATTATTTTATTTCCACTTATTTCTTTTTTTTTATTTCTATTTCTTTTTCCTTATCTACTCTCCACTCATTTATTTCATATTTCTAATTTTATTTTTGCCAATTATTTTTCTTTTATAAACTTTAATGCTTACCTGAAAATAATGATTATTGATATTATTATTAATATTATTGTTATACTAATAAGCCATATTACTTATTTTAATTTAAATTATTATTAACTTTCCTATTATTTATTTAACTTTTATTTATTACATCTTTCATTTCTTTAATTTCCATTTTTTTCTCCTTATTTATTTTCCTTCCACATTTATCTTATTTCCAATTTTGTTTTTTTAATTAGTTTCAATTACTTTCCTTTTATAAAAGTTCCTTCCTTTTTTGTAATAGGTTTCCATTTTTAGTTTTTTTTCAAATTGGAATTTGAATCAGTTTTTTGACGGGTTCACTGATTCGTCGACTTCCCCGGTTCGATAGGTTTTTGTCCAGTTCGAAGCTACTCCATTTTTGTATTAAAACCGGACCGAACTACATGGCGATTCGCAGTTGAATCAACCGGTCCGATATGGTTTTAATAACATTGGTCACGAGTCCCAATTTATTATTCTGGACCGAGAAGTTTTATTGCTATATGACACGAATATCAAGTGTTAATATATATGATACGTGATTCATGCATTTTACAACATATTTTAGGGCATGCATTAGGTATGATTTTGAGTCATTTTCACATGGCATGCATCTATTTCCATCTTTATTTGTTTATATTGGTTAAAGTCCAAAATTTATTCTTGTTTGGTGTTATTTTATAGGAAATCACTTGGCGAGGGCTGGATTGGACCTGACACTCAAAAGGGACTTGTTCAAGAGGAGAAAATCAACTTTCAACAACCATCACGGGTCGTGACATGGTGTTTCGGGTAGTGATGTAACCATAGATGATCAAAGTCATGTCCTTCATAGGTCATCACGGGCATATCACACCTTCTCCGAGAGCACCGCAACGTCCACACAAAATGTTATGAGTCATGATGACATGTCATGGGCCATAAGGAAGAATGTCACGACCACAACGATGACATCACGACTTTGACCGAGGCGCCCAACTTCAACTTTGGGTCATTATTGGCCGTGATGAGCTATTACGGACCATTATGGTGGAGATAATAACCACGATGCCAATAATACGACCTTCACTGGGCAGCTAGTTCAACCTTCAGATACTTCATGGGTCGTAATACCTTATTACGGGTTGTGAAGATTTATATCACGGAGCATCACTCCATATCACGATGTCGACCGAAGTGGCTGAGTTGGAAAGTTCAACCCTATGGGCCGTGAGGACTATTACAGATCGTAAGAAAAGCAGAAGTCTAATTGCACATGTAACCGGTGCCAGAATTACAGGCCGTGACCAAACATCACGGGTCGTGACAACTTGACAGATGAAGTAGACCCATATACTTATGGGTCGTGACCATTCGTCATGGGCCGTGATGAAGGTACAAAATTTTAATTGATTGTGAATTCGATATGATTCGACGGCCAGAAAGATTTATATTTGATCTGAGGCTCTGGGATTTGATTTGGATATATTTCTAAGTATTTGGGTGAGTTTCAAGTGGAGTTTTAACATCATCATTGATCGAAGAGCTGATTGGATCAAAGGGTGTACATTCATTGTGATTCAACCCTTGGAAAATCCTAGAGTATAAACTAACTTCTTTTGCAACATCGGAGGAGATGCTAGGAGCCGTCAACCAGTGCGAGCACACCAGAGACTAGAGATTATTCTAAAGGTTCGTTGAGGAGAAGTCGAAAGCATCATCCGTTAAGGAATTGTTCAGCATCTTCCCGACGTCCTGATGAGTATACCTTCGTCCGGAATATGTTGAGATGAACTTTACTCTATTAGTAATTGTTGTATATCTTTTGATACGTTTGAGTTGTAAAGAATGTTTAATTAGGGTTAGAACTTCTATACTCTTCCACTTATTTTATTATAATTTTAGTTTTCTTTTCATGAACATGTTTGCCTGAATTTTTTGTGAATCTAAGTTTGACCATTAACTATGTAGTGTGGTCATTCATTTTTTGCAATTCATTCATGTTGTTATGATTCGTTAAGGACGTAATAGTGTGTGATATGTTAGGATAATCCGTTAAGGGTAATTTAATACTCTAGAAAGTTACTTGCATGCATCCTTTGTGTATAATCTAAAAAGTAGATCCGTTAAGAAGTACTTAATAGATTATCTCATCTGGATAATTGACATATACATTAAGGAATGTCATATTTATAAGTGTTTCTAATCCATTTGAAGAGTCAACTTGTGAGCATAAAGTTTATCTGTGAGAACTATTAATTTCACTCATTATCTTCTTTTCATCCAAGCCCTAGTCATCATCCAACTATCATTGTAAATATCACTTTCATAAATTTAGTTTATGAGAAATCACCCATTTAACAATCTTATGTCCATCTCCTATTAACATGTAAGATTAGATAATTACTTTAGTTCCTCGTGGGATCAACAACCTTTACTCTAAACCCTTTATTACTTGAACAACTAGTGCACTTGCTAGCATTGATTTGCCCGTATTCGCATTTTTCGCATCAAGTTTTTGGTGTTGCTGGGGAACTAATTATTAACTATTCTGGTCTTATGTTACTTTGACATTATCTTTTATTTTCTCATTTACTTGTGTGGTGCATTTTTTAGGAACATCAAGAAAGTCGGTGACTGACGAGAAGCTCAAGTCAACCATTGTGCTTCGAACCAGAAATCGAAAGATTCATCCAAGATCTAAGGAGAGATGAAACAGCCCATTCCAAACCCAAAATCTCATAGTGGCATACTTGAATTTTTTTCAAATTAATAGGGTTAATCTCACCATTTTGCAGGGCAATTAAAGGAATATAAATAAAAATTAAATAAAAGCATATCCGGCCGCTTTGATCGTGACACGTGTCCAGGAGGTTTTATAAAAAAACCCTTCTTCTCTCCAAACGGGTTGCTACAGTGCCGCCTCCCGTTCTTCCCTTCCGCGCGCGACGACCACATCTAGGGCACCTCCGACGCTGGGGATTTCGGCGATGATTCCATCATCGGCAGGTACGTTTCAACTCCTCTCAATGACGCGAACACGATGACCAGACCTGATTTCACTCTTATGCATTGTGTGCAGCTCGGGGATAGAGGCATCGCCGGCGACATTTGACGGATTTGTGTGTGATTCACTACCGTCAAACCCGCTTTCCATTCCTGGTTTGTTCCTCTCATTCTCCTTCGATGTTGTAAGGTTTTTCTGAGATTTTCATTTGGGTTCTCCAATGTATTAGTCTATTCTCCATTTTCGCATTCGAGCTTAGGTGCTGCCGCTTCGGGACTTCGCCGGAGACGAGAGACATTTGCTTCTCCCTCCGGGTACATCATACTTGCATCCTGCTCACGACTTGGTCGATTCCTGAGTGCTGATTTTTCCCTCGGTCATGGCAGTCGGTCACGAGTCGGGAGCGAGCCACCGGAGCCAGTAGAGACGACCACGAGTTCATCTTTTCTTCTGCTCCTCCGGTGAGTTGTTAATAGTTTTACTGTTTAGGGTTGGCTGAGGTCTTTGTTAGTTGATATTCATGTCTTACAATGGAACAGTGGCTGCCGCTTCCTGTTGATTTCCGAGGAACTCTCAAACTTTTGTTCTTCTCCTTACGGTGAGTTGTTGACAAGTTAAATCTGATATTTATAATTTTATTTCTGCTGGATCTGAAACGAGTCAAGTAGGTGTGCGTTGACAGTGTTGTTTAGCAGACTTGTTTCACACCTCGTCTGAAGTATAAAGCGACGCTGAGCTACTTGAGGTAAGTCGAAGCGTGTGCTGATTTACTTCAATATTAGGTTATGTGCTTGCTGATATCGATGCCATTGTGTGCTATTTTCTTTCAGTTGCGAGTACGTGATATGGCCGAAGACGAGTAGGAATTAGTTTGTTTTAGGGCTGAACACGGTGAGTTTTTCAATTAGTAATCATATGTTCTAGGGCTGGTTCGAGGTTGATAAGAATGGTAACATGGTTGATTTGCTGTGTGTAGGACTTCACTTGTTACTCGGGATTCTCATGTCGGACCCGAGGTGGTTGCAACTCCATTGTGATTCACACGCGGTGAGTTGACTTATGAGTCATATGTGAGCTTGTGCTGATTTTTATAATTAAATACATATGTATAAGTAACTCTCAAATTACTTGATATGTAGCGCACAGTCGCATTACTTGAGAGTTAGAGCTCACGGGATCCACGGATGCATAGTGTCACTCCACACTGTACGCGGTGAGCTATAATTAGAAGTTTTTGATATAAAATGATAAGTCATAGTTAGAAGTCATAATATAAAAGTTAGTGTTTAGAAAGGTGTACTAGTTTTAAATGTGATACATAATTAGGGATTTTTATAACGTATTAACTTAGTCTATATGATAAGCATGATAAGAATTATATTCTAAAATGAATATTATGACAAGTTGGTAGGATTAGTATAGGTTAATGTTAAATTGAGAAAAGTAAGTAGAATAGGATACTTAGTCACATAATCACTCATTAGTCATAGTAAATAGATAATTATGGTCAATTCGGGTTATTAAATGAAAGTAGCAAGTAAATAGAAAAATATCATTTAGTTAGAATAAAATTGACAAGAGTATCATTTCAAGTCGTAGAATCGGAAATGAGTTTAATGAAGCATTTATGTAACTTATGGTTAGGTTCTTGTCGTGATTGATTTGAACTCGGACGCGTTGGATTTTAGGAGGCCAAGCGATATTGAGGTGAGTGAAATTATCACAATAACAGTAAGTATGATCTAGTAGCAGTTTATAGTCTTACGCTATTGTAAGACGTCTTTTCGGGATGGATTATTGCATCCATGTGTATGTTCTGCATCATATGAAGTGAATGAGTGTGTGTGCCATGCTTTAAATTAATTAATATCATGCTTAGATTCATGAAAATGTGGCACTTGTTCCTTTGTGGACTTATCAATGGTTTCTATGATGTTTTTTCGGAATTTCGAGTTTTGCGAAATTTGATTATTCTCTCTAGATTAGTATCCTTTACAAGATGCTCCTTTTATGAACTGCATATGCATTCATACACATATGACATGTCATGATAAAAATCACCTTGTGGCATGATTTTTGCATAGCATCAGAGAATGATCAACTCCGAGTAGGTGCGACAACTATTAAGTCATGTTCTTAGCGACAACCATTAAATCCTTGGCATACTATTGCTTCCCCAGGTGGATGATGTCGATGAAGGTAAACTATTAAGACTGCCTATGATTGGCAAGCCCCAGTCCGCACAATAACTCACTTAGGTTTTCGTATTGGTCGTACGACCTTAGTGAGGGTTCCTTCCTCCTTTAACTTGCTTTCTTTTGTAACTAAGAAGGACAAATGTTTTACATAGCATTCATTGCATTGTTTTATCGTCGTTTAATCGTATTGCATCGTGGGCTTCGGTTTTCTTGGTTTTTGATATTGTGTTCCCTCCACTCATTGAGTCATTTTTATGCTTACCCTTCTCTTCCCATTTTGCAGGTGACGACTACTAGATATGCTATGTGATGTGCATGGGTTGGGGTTGTACATGTGTGAGGTCGACGGACTAGAGTAGTCCAGTTATCTTTGCTTATAGCCTTTACATATGAGTAGGAAACTTGTATAATTCCTAACTTTTCATTTGTCTCTTGTTATTCATTTGTTTTGGCCATTCAGATTTGATATTTTGATTATATCCCACTTGTGGAGTTCTGAGGACCAGTGTTCCTCATATTCGTATACTGATGTTGAGCCATTATGCTCCTATGATCACATATATTATATTTTTATGGATAATTATCCCTTTTATGATATATTCAATTTATATAAATTGTTGTATACATGAGCATTTTTGCCATTTATCCATTTTACACCGAGATGCTGTCGAATTTTTGGCAATTTCGAAAGTTAATTTATTTTTCTTATCATGTTTCCACAACGTTCAAATATTTGAACTTGATATAGTGATTTGTCTATTTTACCCCCTCGTGACAGCTAACGGTCGACTATGTCGAGGTCGGTCGTCACAAGAGAAGTGGCAATGGGCTGACAATAAGAACGCTGAATTGATAGGTGAGACAATGAGGAGGAAGTCCAAATGATGATGGGGGATTATTGTCGTTAAAATAAATGGATGTTGAATCTAGAATTACACTTTCACCAATCAATGCCAACAACTTCGAGATTAATCCAGCCATAGTGAGGATGATTCAATTGTCCCAATTTGATGGAGGATTCAATGAGACCCCTCACGATCATCTAGATCGTTTCCTGAATATTTGTAGCACTTTTAAGTGCAATAACGTCTCTGTGGATGCAGCACGTTTATGCTTATTTCCATTCTCTTTACGTGACAAGGCTTTCACTTGGCCTAAGACTTTGCTTGCAAAATCGGTAACTACTTGGGTGCAACTGGTAGAAAAGTTTATTAACAAGTATTGCCCACCATAGAAGGCTGCCAAGTTAAGAAATAAATTGAGGTCCTTCATGCAGGACGATGACGAAATGTTGTTTGAATCATGGGATATGTTTAAGGAACTCCTAGAGGGGTGCCTGACAATCGGATTCCTTCGTGGGAGCTTATGGAGGGCTTCTACAATGGATTGTGCCAAAGCGACAAAAATAAGCTAGACACCTCAACTAGAGGCACGATCATGGGCAAGAAGTGCCCTGATAAAATTTATGAACTTACTGAGGTTGTAGCACTCAATTCCTGGAGGACCAATCAATCAATCCTGAAGAGAGGTGTGCACATCGTGACCAATGATGGAGTAGTGGCTCAGCTGGAGTCACTTAACAAGAAGTTAGACATGTTCATGAATCTGGTGAATTCAAGTGGCACAAGTGGAGGATCAAGCATCGATAACTCTAAAGGTAATTGTTTGCAAGGAATCAGTCATTAGGAAATAATTATAATCCCAATTGGAGGAATCATCCGAACTTTTCGTGGAGACAAAATCCAGGGCAACAACCTCCACAACAACTTGAGCAACATGGCTATCAAAGGTAGCAACACCAACCTTTGCAGAAGCCACCATCTATTGAAAATAGAAGCAACATGGAGTAGTTAATACACGATTCATGACAACAATGGAGACATAAATAACAATGATGCAGCCATCAGGAATTTGGAGATGTAGATAGGACAAATAGCGTTGGCTGAGCGCGCACCAAGATCTTTCCAGAGCAACACCGAGATGAATCATGTCATCCTCAAGAAACCGTGATCAACAGGAAGGTAAAAGTCAAGTTAAAGACTATAAATTAGAACTATTCTACCTAAACCTTATCCTATTAGCTAGATTTTTCTTTTTCTTGAGTCAATTTTTAGTTTTGTCGAGTCATTAAGGCGTCTGGTTGCCTTCGTCAAAAATTTAACCCAAGCACCTGCTTTCATTTTCCATCACAGGCCGTGAACATAAAGATTATGCCCCATAAGAAGATTTCACGGCCCGCAACTAACCCAATTCACAAGCAATTGAAGCAAGTTATCACGGGCCATGATAACATATCAAGACCCATAACATTTAGAGTTAGTTACATCCTATTCGGACCACGAGCCGTGACACCTTATCATGGACTCCACCGTAGCAATTTTTGGCTAGCCAACATTCCACCACGGACATTAACTTGTTATCATGGGTCATAAGTCGTAACTTCAACCCAATCCATCCATCAAACTCTCGACTCACAACTCGGCACATGCATATTATGGCCTTTACAGAGACGACGCCATTAGCCATGTTTGTCACAACCCATGACCACATATCACAGGTTGTAAGTAAGCGTAGGTAGTCAACCTTCAACTTAATACACCTTACCCACGGTCCATGAAGATTTCTTCATGGGATTCTTCTTACACCGTTACAAGCATCGTCACGGGCCGTAACTAGGTATCACGTCCCAAGCTCTAATCTATGCGTCACCCAACTTATGGGTCGTTACATTTATCACGGGCTGTGACAAATTTGAAAAGTCACGAGCTTCCCACCTACTTGCATTTAACGCACCACGACGAAACCTCACTGCCCACGAAGCTATCAAACGTCTCGTAACGCCCGTGACACCTCGTGATTCCATATTTGACCGTTCGACATTAATTTCACGGGACTCAACGACTCCATTATAGTCATGATACACGCCCTAGTTCTCTATATGTACTAACCTTTGTTGTAGAGCACTCCATCGCCGACATTAAAATTCTCCATCTTCTCCGATGTTTTCTTTCTGCGAACTCCACATTGATCGACCAAGCACATCGACTTCTGACGCAACTTAACTGGCTTTCTTCTCTGACTCCAACAACAAGTTCTCACTTCCGACTCCTGCGTCATGACCCATTATACTTCATCATGGGTCGTGACAACGAAGAAGAAGCACAACATCGTGGCCGCAACATCCATCACGAGTCGCAACCTCAGTCATCATGGGCCGTAACTCAGTATCACGCCTTGTGACCCTCTTTCGCAGCGACGATATAAACTTTCACGCACCGCAACTCTCCTGACGTCCCATTATAACGCTTATTACAACATATAACCATCCTTCACAGACCGTGACAAGCTCTAGACCTAGCTCTCAATGCTTCGGCATCAATTGTGATAACATGTTATGCCCCGCAACAACACCCTGTTACCATCCTTCACGGGCCGCGACAGAAGATGTCATCTCTAGCCGCCTTCACCGGAAGAAGATGTCGATGCGCCAGTCGCGTGAAGATCCCATTCTCAAAGAGCAACCTCCGACCCCTGCCTCTGAACTCATTCCAAAGACTGTAAAGATGGTGTTCAAGAAGATGGATCATCGAGCAAGGGAAAGAGTGCTCGGTCTTCTCCGGATTGCCCCCACCAGTTTTTCTCACGATGCAACTATGGTGGATTACAATTTGCGCGACTTTGTCCACATGCTTTTCGTCAACATATGCCTTAACTATTTCATCCGCCAGTGGTGGCCGACTTTTGAGGTGATCACACTCGAGTTCTCAGCTCCTTAGAGGTCAATAATCCATGAGGGGATAGAAGACAAATGCACATCGTGTAACAGGTCAGGTTGTAAGAAAAAAGATCCGGCTACGACACATGTTATGGCAACTCTAATGACACACGATTGTTCACTACAAAGGCAAGTTTTAAAAGTTATAAAAACACCAAATTACACAACTACTGCTTCCACAAGCGCACGGGTAGTTGTAGCACTTTGAGGTCAATCCACAAGATTGATCAACTAGGTTTCCAAGAAGAATCCTAACTCAACTATACTAGACCAAGGAGAAAATTGTTGATGGAGGTTTGTTTTTTTGGGTTTTCAAATGCGAGAAAGTAAACAGAGAAAATATCAGTGATAAAGCATTTCCAAGTTGTTTAAAGTTTTACATAGAAATATTTAAGGCTTTTGGTTAATTTTTTTTATTCCTTTTAACTTTTGCAGGTTGATCTATCTAAAGAGAAATGTTACCGAAGAAGCACAATATTTCTCTTGCCCTTCAAATCAGAAAAAATAACAACCTATGTAATTACTGTGTAGAGATCAGTAACACCTTGATCTTAACCTCGTGGATCTTAATTACCTTATTTCTTCCTATTCGTATGGTATGTTGTAAATATAATGAAGTTGCATTAGAAACCTGCCTAGCCATATATATTTGCATATGTACCTATGTTTATGTACAACTTAATTAACATCTTAATGTAATTATTTCAGCATAGATCTCCATGATGCGCGCGCGCACACACATAGATCTCCATGTTGCGCGCGCGCGCGCACACACACACACACATATATATATATATTATATGGAACTTTTTGTGTGAACGTTGATGCAATTGTGATACTTGAAACACATATAGTTAATAAAGAATAATTAAATCATATTGCAGTCTAATGAATATTTGTATATTTTCATGTTTCAATTACAATACAAATTAAAGTGAATGACAATCGGAAACCAAACAACTGGGTCCCACACCTTTAAACCCAAATTCATTATACTTGTTTACATTGAAAATATTTTTTTGTACTTTTTGTGTAATAATGCCACTGATAAAAAAAATTAATAATAAATCCTTATAGAAATTAAGTATTGTAATAACTATTTTTCTTATTTTTGTATACTTAACTATAATTTTTCATTGATTTTCAATACATTAATTTATTTGATAAAATAATTTTATCAATACTTAATCCCTTATAATTAAATAACATAAGTAATATTTTTAAATATAATATATATGATGTTCAATTTATTTTAAAATCACCAATAATTTATTTGAAAAAATGATCATATCAATATTATTTGGATAAAAAATTTACTTTAAAATTACTAATAATTTATTTGAAGAAAATGATCATATCAATATTGTTTGGATAAAACTATGCATCATTAAAAATATTGATAGAAGTTGTGGAGTACAACCACTAATTGATGATAATATAAATATATACAAAAAAGTATGATATAATGGGGATTCAAACTCTGGTTTACTACAAAAGATCATACAAACGCACTAGCCACCAAGTCAAGCAATGAAGATTTGCAAAAGTCATCACTATATACTATTTGTACAAATATTACTTAGATCCGCCCTTGAAACCCACCTAGATCCGCCCTTGAGTACAACATCAAATTAGTGATGTTGACTACTTAATAACAATTAGGAATGTTAAGACACTACTACTGAATGAAAGTAGCTAATTTCTGAAAATATTAAAAGCCAACCTTTTTGAAATAATGAATAATTTAATTAATTTTCTTATAAGTTAAATTATTCATTAGGTTTACATGTTTTTTATTTGATGTTACTTTATTTAAGAAATTATTCATTATGTTTTTCATGTTTTTTTATTTGATTCATTTTTTTAAATTAATGATGTTGATCGTTTAATCATAATTTGAAATGTCATTGAGACACAAATGAATAAGTTATCGATTTTCTAGAAATGAACAAGTCTATACTACTGAATTAATGACCTTGACAACATAATTGCAATTCGGAATGAAATAAAGATAGAATGAAACTATTAAATTTATAGAAATGTTGAAGAACAAACTTCTTAGAAGCATGAGTAATTTGATTAGTTTTTCTTATGAGTTAATATTTTTCATGTTTTTTTAAAAAAAAATTTATTTTTAATTTTGTTTGGTGGAGATTTTTATGAAATTGGTGTTGATTTCTTCAGATGTCAACATTTACTTGGGATTTCTAAAATAATGTTGTTGTTCCTTCAATATGTATTGTATCTGCCACTTGTCGTGTGATAGAAAAAGTTAATCTAAGTATCATCTCTCATCACTTCACAATTCTTTTTTAATTTTAATTTTTGTTTTTCACTGAATACGATTATGCCTTGTAGTATAGACTTATTTGATCTTAGTAATAGGTCTGATAGCATAGAGTCGAGTGAGAGTACATATTGTTGCATACTATTGCAAAAATCAGTAGTGTTGAAAAACGTATTGTTGACCCCTTAATTGCGATTCGGAATGCCATAGAGATAAAATGAAGCTACTAAATTTTTTAGAAATGTTGAAAGACAAAACTTTCTAAAATAGTGAGTAATTTGATTACTTTTTTTATTAGTTAATGTTTTCCATGTTTTTTTAAAATTTATTTCATTTTTAAAATTATACACAAAATAAAGTGAAAGATAATTAAAGAGATAATAAAATATTGAATTGACAAATTGAGTAATTTAATTAATATTTTTATTAGTTGATTTATTCATTAATTTTTTTCATATCTTTTAATTTAATTCATTTGTTAAACAATACAATACACATACTAGGTGTCTTGATTTTCTTACATACTAGAGTTTGCTAAATAGTTGTAGGACTATCATATTATAGCTATATGATAATTCGAAATGCTACGGGTCGTGAAGATCTATATCAAGGAGCATCACTCCTTATCACGGCGTTGACCGAAGCGGCTGAGTTGGAAAGTTCAACGCTATGGGCCGTGAGAACTATTACAGGTCGTAAGAAAAGCAGAAGTCTAATTGCACATATAACTAGTGCCCGAGTTACAGGCCGTGACCAAACATCACGGGTCGTGACAACTTGACAGATGAAGTAGACTCATATACTTACGGGTCGTGACCACTCGTCACTGGCCGTGATTAGGGGTGAGCACGGCCGGGACGGCCGGGACGACCCGGTTGTCCCGACCCGAACCCACCCGATTAATCGGGATTTTTTTCGACCTGATTACTAGCCGGATCCGTATCGAGTCAAGGCCTAAAATACCTGACATGATTCGGGTTAAAATCGGGTTATTATATAAAATTCCCGATTAGTCCCGACCCGGTATTAATATTTAATTATTTATTTTAATATATATTATTATTCTTATTTTTTTTAGTTTATAAGACCCATTCATAACTTATATATATATATATATATATATGTATAGTGTGTGTGTGTATTCAACTGCAATCTTCTCCTAAAAATATAATCCTAAAGTTTTGGCGCTATTGTATTGAGAAGTCTATCAGCTACAATAGACTACTCCATCTTCTCTACTTGTTTGATCTTGTCTTTAGATTTTGTAACTAGTTGTTTTTTGTCATCTTTTGTGTAGGTTTTATATTTCATTGCAAGATGAGTTTTATACTTTATTTGATAATACTTGGTTATGATACAATGTTAAATGTGCTATATATTTTTTTCTACAATATTACCGGTTATATTTTTTTGCACAAACATGCATTTTGTTAAAAAGGTCTTTCATAAAATGATTTGATTTGTTGATGTTAACTTTTATTTTTTCTTCTATTAAGTTATGAATTATATATTAAATATTTTTTATATGAGTGTACATTTCTTTGTATAATTCATAACTCTTTGAGTCTCTACAACTTTAAGAAGAATTTTAAAATCATCGGGATTTCCTGATCTAGTTTTCGAACCAAATCAGAACGTTCCAGACCCGACCTCGGTTTCAACCGGGTCGGAAATGGGACAAGTTGCTCTTTCCCGACTAAAATCGGGTCGGTACTGGGATGACTTCGTTCTCGGCTCGAACCCGGTTATGCTCACCCCTAGCCGTGATGAAGTAAAGACTTTTAATTAATTGTGAATTCGATATGATTCGATGGCCAGAAAGATTTATATTTGATCTGAGTATTTCGGGTAAGTTTTAATTGGAGTTTTAACATCACCATTGATCGAAAAGCTGATTGGGTCGAAGGGTGTACATCCATTGTGATTCAACCATTGGAAAACCCTAGAGTATAAAAGAACTTCGTCTGCAACATTGGAGGAGATGCTAGGAGTCGTCAACCAGTGGAAGCACGCCAGAGAGTAGAGGTTATTTTGAAGGTTCGCTGAGGAGAAGTCGAAAGC
This sequence comes from Pontederia paniculata, assembly GCA_001647135.1. Classification (NCBI taxonomy): domain Eukaryota; kingdom Viridiplantae; phylum Streptophyta; class Magnoliopsida; order Commelinales; family Pontederiaceae; genus Pontederia; species Pontederia paniculata. Next base: position 35,486 of record LTAE01000267.1, on the reverse strand, counting down.
ATCATCTGTTAAGGAGTTGTTCAGTATCTTCCCAACGTCTTGAAGAGTATACCTTCGTTCCATAATATGTTGAGATGAACTTTACTCTATTTTGTAATCATTGTATATCTTTGATATGTTTGAGTTGTAAAGAATGTTTAATTAGGGTTAGAACTTGTATACTCTTCCACATATTTTTATTATAATTTTTGTTTGCTTTTCATGAACATGTTTGCTTGAATTTTCTACGAATTTAGGTTTGATCATTAATTGTATAGTGTGGTCATTCGTTTTTTGCAATTCATGTCATGTTGTTATGATTCGTTAAGGATGTAATAGTGTGCGATCTGTTAGGTTTTCCATTAAGGGTAATTTATTAATCTAGGAAATTACTTGCATGCATCCTTTGTGTATAATCTAGAAAGTAGATCCGTTAAGGAGTACTTGATAGATTATCTCATTTGGATAGTTGACATATCAGTTAAGGAATGTCATATTTATAAGTATTCCTAATCCGTTTGGGGAGTCAACTTATGAGCATAAAGTTATATAATCATTTTTGTGAGAAGTAGTAATTTTAGTCCTTATCTTCTTTTCATCTAGGCCCTAGTAATTATCATTTTTATAAATTTAGTTTCTGAGAAATCACTCATTCAACAATCTTATGTTTATCTCTTATGAACCTATAAGATTAGTTAGTTACTTTAGTTCCACATGGAATTGACAACCTTTACCCTTAATCCTTTATTACTTGAACTACTAGTGTATTTGCTAGCATTGATTTGTTTGCGTTCGCATTTTTCGCATCAATGCATTGACTCTATTTGACATGTATTTGCGATTAATAGCGAATAGCAATTAATGACTAGAGATTAGCAATTAGCGGTGACAAGTTAATTATTAAATATAATAAAAATATTTGAAGAATACAACGTTTGAACAAATCAATAAATGTAAAATGACTAAAAATGATACAAAAAGTTATTTAAATAATTTGCATTAATATATGTATCATAAATTTAATAACATATTTTTTATTTTAACTTTTTAATATTAATAAGTAATGATAAAATAAATAGTTGACCAAAGGATTTATAGGTTAATAAAATAATAATAAATAATAAGTATATAATATAAATAGAAATTAATGTTAAAATATTTTGAGGGTATATCTGAAAATTAATCTTAATATACTTGTAGCTAACATAGATATTGATCTTGTAAGCGTCCGAAATTACTAAGTTTCAATTATTTGTCGCTATTATTAATTATATTTATCAAACACCTTAAATAATGTATTAATTTAATCAACACAATATATTATTGTAGACGTTATTTAAAAAATATGTCAAATCTCAAGAGGGCTTGTAAATCTACTTGCCTAAAATATTTAAAATTATACATAATCTTAACTTAAGAAAATAAAAGTTACTATATATGAGCGCATAAATTGCTACAATAAATTTTACTTTTTAGAATTAAATATTTATAATTTTAATATTTACATAAGCTTAAACAAATAAAATATATACTATTTTTCTCCAGTCAAAATACTTTCGATGTGCAAAAATTCAGTTTTCTGTTAATTATTTTCTGAAATCCAAAAGAGGACCACATTAGAGAAATTTAATTTGTTGTCGGTCAGAACGGTTTAAGAGAAATTTCGTTGGGCCAAAAATTATGACCTCGATCAGCCCATCGAGTACCTCCGGTTTCGTGGTGTCGCCACGCGTGATGGCATGAATGCACCAGACTGAACTGCCACAACACAGAGAGAGAGAGAGAGAGAGAGAGAGAGAGAGAGAGAGTTCTGATGGAGAGGAAGAAAATTGGAGTTAGGGAGCTGGCAGAGGACTCCGACGGTGGTGATGGGGTGGTGGAAGGGAAGTGCATCGTAGCTTCTCCTGTACCAGCAGGAGATGAGAGTGGACGTGGTGGTGCCTGTGACTCAGGCACTGCTCTCCAGTCTTTTCTTGATCACATTCCCATCAGTTCCATCCCCAACATACTGAATCCATCTCCAGGTAACCAAAAGGCCCTTCGATTTCTCTAATTCTATATGTACTCACAGCGAAGATCAAAATTTAAGGCCAACTTTGTTGACCATATATATATGTTTCATTTAATGTTTCCTCTTTAGTTTGATGTTAGATTTTGTTAAAGTTATCCATGGAAAGGGTGCAAAAGATATTGAGCAAATATCTCAAATTGCTTTCAATGGTATCTGTTGAGTTTGCATGATTGTATCATATTATATTTCGCTCTGCTGTGCAGTTCTGGAAATAAGGTCAGATGATAACTTGTTGCATGCAATTAGCACAATGTATCAGAGTAACGTTTCAGGTGCACCAATCGTGGATGAAGCCGACTCCGGGCTCACGGATCTGGACCGGGACATCGGCTTCATCGAGTTCTCGGACATGGTCCTGTGGTCCCTGGAGGTGTGTGTGTTCGTTGAATTCTCTAGTGCTTTTCTTTTTGCTATGAGGATTGAAACTGAGAATCAAGATTGTATGTCACTTTTAGTGAAGAAAAATAATTATTCTACTCGAAGATAATGAGAAATTTTGTAGTATCATCATTTATTCTTCACTATTAAGTAGGAGCTTGACAAGGTGAAGAATGGATCAGAGGTAGGCAACCATGTCTACTTCTCTATGCTAGAACAGAATCCTCATATTGGACAGACCAAGGTACGCTGTTGTCTGTCCAGGAAGGCATCACTGCTTTTGTAGCTCAGATCAAATTTTTGCATGCGTATGGTTTACTTCTTTGAGCATTGTCTCCAGATTGCTGAACTAGCAAACCAGTTCTTGTGGGAACCCTTCTTCCCAGTTCATGCAGATGGTACACTTTTTCATGTGATGCTGCTCTTCTCCAAACACCACAGGTTAAACGTTGTACCCGTAATTGGATCTTCTAATACTAGAGCTATTGGCTTTGTAACTCAGGTAATCCATTCATTGGTTTATGATTGTGTCATAGAATACTCAGTTGAATACATATGTTGGATTTTGTTCTATATTTGACATATGGAATAACCAAATTCGCCTATGGATTCTCTCAGCATGCAGTGGTTCAGTTGCTCCTTCAATCAGCTGGACTTGCTTGGTTTGATCAAATTGCAGATAAACCCGTGTTGGAATTTGGGTAAGCATAATTCTTCGCCCCCATCAAAATTCGAGAATTGTTGATAAGATTAATATGATAAAATAGTTTGATATTGCCTTAGGTTTAAAAATGCTGGGGGAGCTGTTACTATGTATTCGGATCAAAGCCTAGCAGACGCCTTGCATATATTGTGGGAAAGAAGGCTCTATGCCGTAGCGGTGGTCGACCGGAAGTCTGGAGCTCTCATTGGATGTGTAAGATGCAGTGACGTTTTTCTGGTTTTGGAAGATGAGTTATTGTTCAACAAGAGAAAGTAAGCTTTTCTTTCTGTAATTTTTTTTGTGTTTGATAATGCACAATACATTATCATAATCAGTTGATCGGCATAGTAATCTCTATCAATTTTGGTTTAACTATGCGATTTAAAACTTTATATTTGCTGATTCCGAAATTTGCACAGTTTGCTTAAAAGAACAGAAAGAAAGGGTGCAGAGATAAATAGAACTGTAGATTCTAGTTGAACATGCATTTTCTGAATACCAGCAGAGCTGTTAGTTTAAAAGATGGTGTCGATGATAAATAAGACTAGGATTTCATGCTTCTTTAATCCTGAAAGTTGCATTGCTTGATGAGCTATGTTTATACAAGTGACGAAGAACATGTATCACCTTTAATCAAAATCACCTTCACAAAAATTACAGGCTCATGACTGTTGGAGATTTTATCTCGACTCCGATTTATCGTGGATGCGCAGAGAGCACTAATCCATCAACTGACAAAGAGCTTCCACCTGCAAGTTCAATTCGCCTCAAGAATGGGCAACTTGTACAGATGAATAAGCCAGTGACAAATCAAAAGTCTGATAGTCTCAAACAAGTGATGCAAAATCTGGTCTCCTTATGTTGCGGTTGTAGCTTCTTGGTGAACGATGACAGGCAGGTGCAGGGAATGGTGACACTTAGAGATGTCATCTCTCCATTCTCTCCACCATCAATGGATTCAAGAATAGAGGGAGGTGCCTTCTTTACATCGGTGTTGCAGCAGGCTGGCTGCCGTGTGCAGGATGGAGTTATGATCAAAGACCACTGAAGGAGTTTGATACTGGAGGAACTGGGTTACCTCATTACTGCTGGGGTAGCCAATGGATTCAGTCTCAGTGGCATTTAAATAGCTCCAGTTTTATCTGTTCATTGAAAGAACTTTATTGGTTTAGTAAGTAGATGCACAAAGCAGTCCACCATCACCAATGACAAGGAAATAGCATTACAATAAGTTGGCAACGTGTTCCATGTAGATGTCTTCTGGTTGTGCTATGTGGATGACACTTTTGTGGTGATATATCTCAGAGAATAGATATCCCCCAATCCATAATACAGTAACAGCGGCAAGGTGCATTAAAGCATCCAAGATGCAGCACATGAAGGTTCTCAAAGAGCACAGATAAGGATTACAGACCACTTCTTTAACTTTCAGAAAGCTTGTAATTTCTATGTTAATATACAAACTTCTTATACACGGGTCTTGGCTGTTTACTTTTACATGATGTACACGTTTGCTATCATAAAATTTGCAAGTAAATAGCCACTTTAAAGCGACTTCTTAAGACGTCCATTCACATTCCAGACTAATGCCTGCAAAACAAGAGCAAGCCATAAGCAACTAATCATGTTGCCACCATTTGAAAGCAATTTTAGAACCTTTCCTTGGAAGCACAATGAAACAGAACAAACGGCAAGTACATAAAATAACCAAAATACTTGATTATCGATGTGCAGGTTGAAGTTAATGAAACAGAATAAACGGCAAGTACATAAAATAAACAAAAATACTCAATTAACAATGTGCAGGTTGAAGTTGACGCCCAACGAGATATTCTTTAAAGGTGGCTTAGCATAATGAAACAAGCATAGATTGAAATCCAAAAACCATAACTTCCCGAAAAGCACAAGAAATAACCAACAATACTAAATTATCAATGTGCAGGTTGAAGTTGACACAACGAAATATGCTGTAAAGGTGGCTTAGACACAATCATCCAGTGGGATCATATAATTAAGATAAGCTAGAGCGATGTGGCACTTGCCTGACTTTAGCAGTTGAGTGTTGAACAAGTTCTTAAGATTCAGTGGCAAATTATTGTTCAGAACCTTGAATGTAAATGAAAAATGTAGTGAAGTTTGAATCAAGAACTAGATACTAAAAAGCTCCACATCCTAAAATTCGGTGTCATAGCATCAAAACAAGTCAGGAAACACTAAGTTGCAGAAATCCGAGCAATGTACTTACTTGCAATAGTTCATCTCCCTGCATGCTGGATAGTCTCATTAACTATTGCTTTGTAACCAGCTAATATCTTCTTGAAAATTGAAGACAAACTAATAAGGCAAAAACCTAATATACTTCACAAGCTTTCAGCATTCCAAATCACAGAAAACCCCTTCTTCTGAAACTCACATGTCCGCAGTCTCTTCATTACTTTCCCCATCAATGCCATTGCAGCAATGCTCGGAAACAGCCTCCCTTCAGAACTTTCAGGACTCAGTTTTCTGTTTTCCTGCTCGTATAATGCTGAAGCAGCCATTGCCGTCCCAGATTGAGGCATTTGAGGGCTCTTATGACACCATCTTTTGACCCAACAATTTAGTTCCTTTGTTGACACTCCAGGTAAGCACTTTGCATCACCTAGCGAGGATTTTCTCACATTATTTAGCTGCTGAGCTGAGTTGGAAGCGTTGTAATTAATAAAATCGCATGCTTCACCTTTGGTTGGGCCATCTCCTAGTTTAAATCTCTTACTACCAATACTTTGGGTATCTGAAGGGTTCTGTCTCAGTCGCTTAAGCCATTTGCTGCAAGGCTCAATCTGTAGTGAACTTTCTAACACACTTCTAGAACTTGGTGCATGTGGATTTTGAACATGAGAAAGGACCAGATCCACATTCATGCTTTCAGTTCTAGAGACACTCGGCTCTCTGTGGTTTATGCTTACTGCATTCTCTGAGATGGGAAAAAGCATATGCCCATTAATCATCTCAGTTTTGATATCCCTGCATGTCTCTTGTTTCACCAGTAAAGGTGTTATGGATTGAAATTTTATTAACCAAGGGCGTTCCGGATCCTGCACATTGGAACACTTCACTACAAGTATCATTTATTCATATTAAGATGAAAGGATAATATTCTCCTGAATAAACATTGATAGAATACCGAATTTAATATTAAGAGCATGAAAGGAAGTTAGCAGGTTTATCATTTCTTTCAATTCTTCCTTTTTCATTGAGCAATCACCTGGGTCAAATTCTAAGTAAAATGGCTATGATTCAAATTGAGTTTGACTAGTCTGTGTTTATCTAATCTCTAGTACTTTTTCTTCTTCTGTAAATGTAAGATAGTCTCAAATTGTCCTTGATACAGGTCACAGCTCGAATGAAAGTAATATTCTGGGTCCTTTCACAAAAAAAAAGGGTGATATTCTGGGTACATATTCTTCAATTCTTCAGCATAAATGAAGTTAGTACAAAACAATATGTTGAACAGTAGTACCTTAGATGGCTTAGCAGAGACTACCGCTGCAAGAAAAAAAGAAAAGATCAGACAAGGTTTTGTGCTACATAACTATGCCTCTCAAAGAAACAGTCATGTGGTATAGCATTCAACACAATGGACCTCATTTGTCCTGAATAGGATATCAAAATAATTTTAGAGCTTATAGCACACATCAGAACATGTTGAATTAAAAAAAAAGTTTTATGAAACACATACGCTCTAGAGAAACTTCTTTCTGGCAAGTATCAATGGGATTCACCGTAGTCTTGGTTGCCAAAGCTTTACCTGAAATCATAATATGAGCATCATTCCAACTGCCATCAGCATCATGGCTACCTCTACTTGAGCTAACTAGATGTTGTGAGTCTTCTAGTTGCTTCTTTAATATGGCAGGTATTGCTAGCATTTCATATAATGCAGTGGTCTTATCTTTGGCAGATTGTGTTGCATTCACATTTAACTGCTCCCTGTGACAGAAGTTGGTGCCCATATTTTTGGCAATCAACCAATGCCGAAAGGAGTTTGATATATTTTGTGATCCTCCATTCACATTATCTGTAGAATTTGAAGTTGCATGTATTTCAGCATCAATGATGGAACAGTTCAGTTTCTTGCACAATTTCTGATGTGATAGTCCCATATCATTAGAACTTTGGGAATGAGCAAAACTGTTGCTGTTTGCCTTTGTTCTGTTACCTGTTCTGTTGACTTGATATTTAGCATTTTGATTATCTAGAGATGAGAAATGAAGATCATCGGACCACAGGTCTCTCTTAAAGCTCATGTATCTGAAATTTTTCTGTGCCTTTGAGCTCCTAATGCGACTGGATATCATTTCATTATTATATTTCATTTCTGAATGGCAGAATCTTGAAGAGCCAGATAAATTACAGGACTCATTCTTGAATTTGTTGATGGAATGCTTACTGTGTACATGATGGATGCTCGAAGAACCCATTCTTAACTCGGTGAAATTAGAAAGCATAAAATTTGGCCCTAAGCAACTGAAGCTTCCGCCTGCTGGTTGAGAAAGGATAGTAGGTTCATCTTTGCATATTGGCAAGGTTTGGGCAGATTTGGAAATTTCTGTCTTCGGAGCTTTACCTGTCAACCTTTGGGCCTCCAACTGATGATTCTCTTCAGATGCAAGTTCTATTACATTGGAATGAAATGTAGTTTCGTCGTGTGTCATTTGTGTCTCAGATAATCTACCGGCCACTTGACTATGTGCACTCCTTTTTTGCTGATTTAAGATACTCCCCATCCTCCTATTAATGTCATACATGGGGAAGTGATCATCTTGCAGGCAACAGCATGCCTCATGTATTGTGCTGCTTGGGGAGCAATCTGCCAGCTTATGAAGAGACAATGAATCTGGTAAACCTACTCCAGCATCCTCCATCTTCAAATTTTTCTGTAGCTCCAAACTGCCTTCCTTACATCTGTCCAGAGATTCAGCTGATTGGTCCAGACACAAGGCCAAACCAAATTCAGTATCAGATCTGAAAATATTTCTGTCCTGAAGGTTATTTCCATGGGTAGAACTGATACTTACCAATTTTCCTTTTCTGTCTTGTGTATTTTCTACTTGAAAGAGTCCTCCTTTTGAATAATTATCTTTATTGCGTGCATCAGATTGTAGGAATAGGTTAGTGTTGCCTTGCATCCAATGTGACATCCATTGTGTTTGATACTGATAATGAGAGAGACCATTCGCAGTACCAAAATCACTACTGAAATCTCCACTCATTCTGTAACTCCCTACAGCAAGCTCTTTGAATCAAAAGGGCTGGTTGTTGTGGCTCTCTTTAGCTTTAACTTGCAAATTGGTTTTTGATGTTCTAGAACAATGAAAAACATACCCCTATTAAGCAGTGATTTGAAACAGATTCAAGCTCAACTACCATAAGAAATTTGCAAAATTTCAAGCTCAACTACCATAAGAAATTTGCAACGAAACATGTAACTATTTTAACACTATTATGAAGAAAATTGTTAAGCTCCCATCTTAATCCGTGATGATTGGCTACTTATATCTGCCCCTTCTTCATTCAGATATTTTTTTTTTTTCTTCCCTAAAATTTAAACTATCAATCTCAACTTAACTTTCTACTGAGAAGCACATGCTCACCTAAATATTCATACATGCAGAAACTGGATTTTTTTTTTTTGTCTTACAGGTGAAGTAAAAAACCCAACAACTGAACTATACTTAGAATAAAAAAAGGAAAATAGAAACAGGCACATGAGCACATGGCATAAACTCGAACTAAACGTTACAGTAACTAATAATATTCTAAACAAGCATGAACAGAATAAAGAAAAAAGTATCAAACCAACAAGAAACAAAACAGGCAAAGAGTTGCCAAATGCGAAATTTGAACAAAAAAAAGACATGAAAAATTATCAACCAAAACATTTTCTCGAATCAATCGAGACAATTTTCACTCTGACAGCAACTTCCGAATCGCAATAAGAACACCCAAAAAAAAACGTCCAACCAAATTCTCAAAGGCTGCAAATACTACTCGGAAACAAATTAAATCACTCGAAGAATAACAGGAAGCCAGGAAGTGATCCGGTAGAAACAAAACAATCCAAAATTTTGAGCACAAAAACACATGACAAGGAGGAAGAACAGATAAAAAATAGATCTTTCCCTGCTGTAACTACTCTGCTGCGAAGTAATCGAAAGCGGGTAGCAAAAAGGAGAGGGGAAAAAAATCTGCATCCGCAGTATGCGTACTGGTGCTCAAAGATGAAGGCGGCGAGAGCTAAACAGAGATGAGCCGCATGCTTCTGTTGCGTTCGTGTTCTTTACCATCCACAAGCGAAGCATCAACTGAGACAACGACGAGTTCTTCTGCTCTGGTCGATGGAGAAGGATGCGAAGGGAGAGGAGACGAGAGAAGCCTTTTTTAAATGACAAAAAAAAAAAGAAACTAATAAAAAAATGGATGAAAAGTGTACCGTGGGCTTTGGCAGCTCACCGAGATCAACGTGGATAAAATATCCACCAAATACTTTATTATTATTCACCAAAAAAATATTTTTCTTTTTTTGCGCAGATGTTTTCTTGTTATTTCTTTCGCTAAATTATTTGTTTTCTTGTAAATACGGTAACTCATGAAGGGTTTAATTTTTTTCTTATTATTCGTAAAGAAATGAATAATATCGGAAATGCTTCATTTGAAATTTTATAAAAATAATCAGGTAGGTTGAGAGAGTGGGAGCTACTTCCGAGTTCGAGTTCCGAAGTTTTTTAATTTGATATCGCGCGCGTCCGAAATACCGAATTAATCAGGTGCTAATAATTTTGGACATTAATAAATTTTGATCAAAAAAATTTAAGCAAAATTTATTAAGAATTTAACGAAGGGTGTTCCTCTTTCAAAGAGGGATATTATATTTTCCTTTTAGAATCAATATATGTGATTCAAATTAAAAATGGATTAATCAGCAAAATTAAATATGAATCATTGAATTTGTATTCTATGGCTCTAAATGCTGAGAGATAAATAAAAGAGGAACATTGAAATTGAAATTTTAATTTTAAGGTTAAGTTGAAATGACCCATCTCACTCATAAAATATATAATATGTGCAAATGCAAGACATTTAAAAATATTTAATTTATATATTAATATGTTTTTTATTTCCGGAGACATGTTTTGAAAAACTGTACTAGTCGAAAATCAGAGTGGACAATAATTAATGGAACATAATATATAATAATTTTTCAGTTATTGTTATTATGTACTTCGAGTCATGCCATTTTTTTTCTTATTCACTAATGCATGCATATTTCTTTACAATACAATTTCATATTTTTCATTAATTTTACGTGATTAAATAAGGAATCAGGTGCTCCAATTTTATTTTTTATAGAGCTATTATGAGACGTCCTTATTTTTTTAATTAAAATTAAACTTTTTTTTATTTTCTTGATTTTGAAAATTGACATGAAACACAAATCAAGCTCTTCAATTATTCATTATAGTTACTTTACCAACGTGGCATATCGACCGAAAAAAGCTTTTATTTGTATAAATTAGTTGTTATGTTTGTAAAGGGAGAGGAATAAAATAATTATGAATGGGACCATGAAAAATATCTGTTATGTCTTGCTGTCCCTTAATCCATGTGCCCATGCCAAAAATATCTTTGTCCAAGAACGTCATTATTTTATCACCAGTAATCTTTTTTTTATGATTTTTTGTCTACCTTTTTTCTCTCTAAGATATTTTATTTATTAAAATGATATATTTTTTAATCTCAACATCAAATTTAGAACAATTTCCACGAGAAAAAAATGAAAGGTCTACTGATTTTCTAAGTATCAAAAAGTAATATAAAATAAAATTGCCATTCCTCCTTTCTCATCCATTTAAATACCTGTATGGATTAGAATTGTCGAGGGTGGGGTCCTACAACAACAGTATAACTGGGACTGGGTCAATGTCGAAGAAAGCACTATACAAAAATTTAATTAGACTGCATTCACTACGTTCTCATTTGATATTATTATCTATAGAGATGTAATACCAGGTCAGACCAGTCGGCCTACCCCGAAATCTTGCCGCCCCTTCGGAATTTTTGGTTCAGCCATCACGGATCCGATGCACATGAGCTTACTCAAACTCGACATAGTCGAACATGATTAATATATAAAATATATTTTTTTATGAACTATTTGAATAAACTTCTAATAGAGAAGGTGCTCATCTATATTTTTAAGTCGAATCTAAATCTCTCCACCAATATATTTTTTGAATTTAACTTATATAATAAATATATTTTAATGCATCTTCTTATATAATAGATCTTACTAATTAATCTAATAATATCATATACTATTATTTAGTTATTAATTTACCTATTTATAATATTATTATATTACATACTATATTATATGATATGCAGTATAAACTTTACTATATATATAATTTAAATAATTTAAGAAAAATAGAAAACTAGACTTATGAATAAAATTAGTCAATCGAGAAAGTTTAAATCTATTTATGTCCAATTTTATAATTTAGGAGTATATATAAAAGTTCACGATAGTTCGAGAAGAAAAATAAAAAAAATTAAAAAAATCATTAAAATTCAAAGAAATAATAAAATAATAATGATCTAGTTCGATCCGACCTGCAACGGCACGGCACGATCAACATGAACGAATTCGAGCCAAGCTAGGCCTAGCCGTCGGATGCCAATTTTGGCATGACACAACACGATTTTTTTAGCACATCGTCGGCATGGGCACAATCACAATCAAAATATGAGTTAATTGTCATAAGCACACAAAAATTTTCATCTCTAATTACCTGTCAATCTAGATTGTCTCTCAAAAAGATTGTCACGTATTCGATTGCCGATAATGTACATTACTTTATTTAATGTGCATAACTAATATGTCTAACAATCTTTATTATCTTTTTTATTATCTAAAAAATTAATAAATAATGCATAACTTTTATCAAAATAGCCTTGAACAAAGTAATTAGATTTGCAAATTTATATTGATTTGATTGTATTTCGTGAATTTGAATCACAAATATATATATATATATATATATATATATATATATATATATATATATATATATGCTAAACTCATAAAATTATACATAAAAATAAATTTATAAAATAAACAGCATATTATTTTCTAGAAAGATATAAATCATTATATTAAAATAACTAATAATAAATTATTTATAGTATATGAATAATCTATTATAATTAATTAATTATATTAGTTATATGATTACTTTTATCATTTATTTGAATAAAACTTGAAGGACGAACATGAAAAGAAAAATATAATTGATTAACATCTAAGTGGCAATATGGATTATCACCTCTCCAATAAACAATCCAAATGGTTGACTCTATTAATCACATTTTTTAACTACTACAAAATTTGACTTTACCCATAGTTTAGTTAACTTTGTTAGTTTTTATTTTCTTATTAAATTATATTTTTCCCCTTTCATTATCCTTGTAAGAAAAAAGAAAGGAAATCTAATAAATGCAAATGTTAAAAGTAAAACGGCATGCTCTTTAAATTAGTTTTTTTTTTCTTTCAAACCAAGTATATATTTTTAGATTGTTTAATTTGTCAAATGATAGTAAATGATACAAGTGTAATTGAATGAACATAAAGAAAAGATAATACAATCAATCATTAGAAACTTTAATACCTCCGAAAGCACACCCCCGTCGCCTAGTAGAATATCCTTTCGAAGACGCTACGAGCTTACTTCTTTGACTTGACTTGGACCGATCCACTAGTCAACATTATAAATATATCATTGCGAAAGCAAATACTTAACCTATAACTATGACATATGTCATGTGCAAGTCATCCCATCACGAACACCATCATGCGGTAATCAACATCTAACTTATTCTCGATAGTTTTTCATGCAAGCCTGACCTCAGCTATCCATTTTTTATTCATTCAAGGTGCCCCTATTTGACTTGGTGGTGCTCTTTTCTTATATCAAAACAACTCTGAACTTTTGGGAGTCTCTTTGTAGGATACTTGGCCAAAGTGTGACCTGTTAGCCCATGAGTCAACTACACTACTGTTGCGTCATCAATATTTGTTTGAACCTATTTACCTACATGATCAAAATGCAAGGGAAACAATTCTCCCAGAGCAATGAAGCTCAATATCTAAGGATAGTAATTCAATATGGTAAATCATATATAAAGATTCAATAAGGAAAGTTAATTGCATATTAAACAATAAACTAATATACTTGTTGATTTAACTCATTCATTACCTTTTGGTCCACCAATAGCTAGAACACAATTGCATATATCATCATGATGTCTATAATCTATATCAATATGTTCAAGCCCAATTATTATTTTACTTTGGACCACATCATTCTTTCCTATTTATATTTACATTATTTCAACAATACAATCTTTAATGAGCCTTTACCAGTTATGAAGGTCGTTGATTTTGATCCAGACGTCATTAAAGTTAGCTAGGCTTTGAAGGTCTCTCTCCATGATATGATAAATCTCATAAACTGTGATATTCGAAGGAACTCATCAATCTTCGTAGGGACCCTTCGTCCCCGAAGGAACGGACTGTGATTTTCGAAGAAACTCATCAATCCTCGTAGGAACCCTTCATCCCTAAAGGATTGGTCAATTCCCCACGTTTGGTGTCCATTAACAATTCATCGGGAACCAACTCAAACCCTTCATAAATAAATTTAATCACATGCAACATTTGTTTTAAAAACCTAACTAGTCTTAATCTCCTCTCTAGATTATGACTCATGCAATCATTATTAAATCAAACAATAGTATAAGACAACAAACATCAAAAGGTCCCTATTTGTTAGTTGTAGGGAAACACGATCCACGTTCGATAGAACACGATCCATTTTCCTCGAGTTGCAGACTCACGGTCCACAAGTAAGAAGACACAATCCGTGTAATGAAAGGACATGGTGTATCATGACTCTTACGTGTTGGTTAACTCAATCAGTTTTCTATTTCATTGTTGTAAAGGAAATAAGGTCAGCATTAAGGGGAAACACGGTCTGGTTTTAGCCATCCTGTTATAGTTCGAGAATGCGACCTGCGTTCGAAAGGCACGTGGCCCATTTTCAAGGGCGAATGCAGATTTGGGCGTGGTTCATGTCTCGGGTTTGGTGTCAACTTCATTAATGAACCGAGGAACACGGTCCGCATCCATGGCTACGTGGTCCAATTCCTCCTTGCCTCGGTGTTGCCCGTAAAATACGACCCACGACATTGAAGACGTGGTTGTCCGCAATGTTGAATGTCAAATTTGTGTCATGAAGGATGTGATCCATATTCGGTTCCCATTTATTATTTGTCTAGGTGAAATATATACCATATACATATAAAAAACCGTATAGTTGATCATCCTAATTACATACCTTAATCACATTAGTTAATCTTTCTTATGTTCTTGCTCCTCGTGCCTCGATCTTCTCTTACGACAAGCCCTACTCTTCTTTTAGTCCACCAAGAGAGGGAGGGAGAGAGAGAGAGGGAGAGAAAATATGGTACTTGGCTTAAAGAGAGAATTAATGAGAGTCTCTCTTTTCAAACCCTCTATTTGTAGGGATTCTTTTGGGTTTAATTCAACTCCAACTCAACTTAATCTCTTTCATGATTAGGAATCTTTTAAAAAATAATCTGGATAGGACTAAAAATATTAAAATATTAGAATAATAATTTTACTTCGACCCTTATCATTCTTTTAATCTTAATTATATCCTATCTTATCCTACTTTATCTTTTCTTTTCATTCTTTTATTATTTATTTACAAAAATTACAGGTGTTACGGTTAATGAGAGGTTAAAAAGAATTAATCATTTAATAAGTTCGTTCAAATTATAAAATGAAAATACAACAAAGACAAAAAAAAATGAAAAACAACATATTGCTTGTCATATACGTTATAATATTTTAATCTAGTTTAAGCATAAAATTCACAATTGTTTAAAGGATAGTCTCAAAGTACTATACAACTTATTCCTAATAAGTGTTATATCTAATTGAGTCACTATGGCATGCATGATAATTTATCAAACTTTTTAAAGTTTTTTTAACATGTGAGTCTTAAGAGGATTTTTAGGAGAATGAGTTAGGAGGAAGTAGTATTTCTCTTCTAATAATGTAAAATTAAATATTAGTACATGTCATGCAAAATTGACAATTGGCATAGTTCTTTTGTTCTATATGAGTAATTTTGAACCCATTTTTCTCACCGAATTTTATTTTATAATCAATTATTTTCAACTTATATTTTTTTGTGGATGTTTTATAATCAATTATTTCAATTTATATATATTGTATCAAAAAGATGATCAATTTGAATTGTAATACATTTTGTGGATGTTAGTGGGCAATCTGTTAAAATTGTTTGTCACAATTTTTAAACACAAGGCCGCTCTAATAAAGTTTTGGCGACAAAAGAAAGAGATTAGAGCCTGTTTGGTATTCATTGCAAATTTTTCAACTATTTGAAATTTACTAAGAAAATCACTTTTTGTAAAGTATCTTCCTTTGTTTTTTATCCAAAAGAAAATTTGTCTTTATGAATGTTTGGATGAGATGAGTTAAGAAAATTTTCCATCATACATTTTATACCTCTTTTTTAAATAACCATAACTAAAAAAATTTAATATTTATGTATATATACATAAATATATGTTATTAATAATCATAAACCGTTTTCAGTTTGAGAAAAGTAGAACAAAGGAGAGGAATTCGTCACATGAAAAAAAATGAGGTCCGAGTGAATTTTATTTTTCCAGAGTATTGATAATCTTCCACAATTTTTTTAACTCCCAAAACTAGTTGCCAAACATGTCTTTTTGACCATTTTCCAATTTCTGACAAAAAAAACTATGGATTAGATCAAATCCGATCCTTTTTGGCGCATTCCCAATTTTTATTAACCGGTAATTTAGATCACCACTAAAATAGATTACCACTTTATAAATTACCGGTAATATTATATCATAGCGTTTGGTAAGTAGCAATAACATAAATTATAATTTAAATTATGAAATAAAAATTACTAAAATACCCTTCAAAATTGTTGAATTAAAATAAATATAAACAAAAGGAAAAAAAATAAAAAAAAGTGTGTTATGCCAAAATATGAGTTTATATTATCAATCATAAAATAATTAAAAATTTAGAAGATAATGTTGAATACTTTGAATTAAAATAAATATAAACAAAAGGAAAAAAAATAAAAAAAAGTGTGTTATGCCAAAATATGAGTTTATATTATCAATCATAAAATAATTAAAAATTTAGAAGATAATGTTGAATACTATTATTTCGTAATAAAATGTAAATATTTTTAAAGTTTAGTTGTAGGGATAATTTTGTCAAAATGCATGTCATCTTGCTGGTAATCTGGAAAGACACCTCCCATGGGTACTATCTTCATTACCAGGGAGGTGGTAATTTAGATTACCAGAGAAGTAAAAATTACCGATAATCCATTGCAGCCAAACATGATAATATAGTGGGCCCTGGGGATTTTAAATTAAATAGCCGATAATCTATCTAAATTACCTCATACCAAACGCCCCCTTAGTGTTTAATTAACTAGAGTGATCTTTCGTCCACTTTCCCACATAGTAAGAAAAGTGTGCTTTCAACAAAAGAGTTATATACCATAACCGTTTGAAACACTTAATTCCAGTCCTTTATCATCGTCCATCTTAGCACCGAAAAAATTGCATTCATTCTTATCCACAATTTTGTTTAGCGAGCTAAAAGTTGTGATCCATGCACCTTTCATTTGGTCACATCATCCCCGTATCATCATTCCTAACCAACCATTTATATTTTTAGGCAACTAAGTGATCCTTTGCCTATCAATAACTGAGCAACAACATCAAAGATTATAGAGCAACAATAATTGTAGATGCATCCATTATATGTATGCATGGAGGTCTCATTCTTAGTTTTGTTGGCAATTCATGTCTAAACAAACAAAGGCTTTTCTATTTAGATCAGTGATAAGTCATCCTATGTACAAGGTTTAGGTGGCAGGATGCGAGGGCACATTAATTGCTTTCAAGACAACTCAACGTGACCTCGTTTCTTATCCAATCAAGTTCTTTTCACTATTTGTTAGGAGAAAACCAAAAAAGAAACAAAAGATTCGTAGTCTAATTGAGACTCGAGTGGATGCAAATTTATTTGAATATTTGCATTATAAAGTGCATATCATGTGAACAATTTTTTTATTCTTTGAATATGTGATTATTTAAAAATGTATTAAATCCAATAAGATGGTGGTGTTAGAATTACACATTCAAAACTTGTCCTCTATATGATCGCTTGATTGATGATAATGCATAGTGGGAGTTTTGGAAAATTTTATTTTAGCAAATTATGTGTGTAAATAGTTTTTTGTTTCCCATTTGTTAGTTTTACATCAATTCTCATTTGCATTGCTTCATTAACGGTTATATATATATATTATACAAGGATCGCATGAATTGAAAATGATGTTAAAAATAATAATAAAAACTTAGTAGACATAGTTACTTATTAGTCCGTTAAAGTAACGAAATCTCAAATATCCATATCGGAATTAAGTATTTGATTTTTAAAAAGTGATTTTTTTTCTCGAACGTAATCGATTTCTTGAAAGAAAACTTATGCTATTTTTTAAGAAAAATAATTGAGTATAAAAAAACAAAATGACAGTACTTTGTTCATATTTTTATTATCTTTCGGACTTTTAATATATTTTCTATATTATTTTTTATTTTTCATTAATTTCATGAAAGATTTAAAATGTTTTATCCTTCAAGCTTACGGGCCGAACTCATCTCCTTTCGCAGAACTTTTGAGTGGACTAAGTTTATGGGCCTAGTTACTGTTCATACGGCCCATTATGAAAGTGGGAATAAGTGTTCGACGTTGGCGCCTATAATTTTATTTTGTTTTGCGTCTCCGCTGAAGCAAAGGAAGCAAGGCGGCGACGTCGACGGCGCCGGCGATGACGGAGGCGGCGACGATCCCTTTCGTCTTCCGAGTGATCCATTATCATGGTGGAATTCCAAGCAAACAAAACAAATCCTTCAATCTTCACCGAGGACGAACTCGCGGCAATCTCGGTGGATACATTCGCGCGGATTCCACGTTTCGATCAATTTCTACTGAGGAAATTCTAGTTTTTCCGGTAAATGTAATTTTCTATGAGTTGATGTGCATCTAATTTGATGATGATTTCAATTCAAATGCTCCAATTTAAATTCTGTTAAAATTGTCATAGTTCCTTAGATGTAGGCAATGCATGAAAGATCGAAAATGCCTAATTTTTCGAATGTTGGTGTTTATCTAAAACAGAAAATAATTGGGCATATTCGACTGGTAGCGGAGTTGAGAAAAAAAATTGGGGTTTCGATGGAACCAGCGTTGGCGGGCAGCGGCGCTGGTTGGGTATCTCTGTCAAGGTCGAGAAACGAGTTCTTGATGGCAATTCAGCTCTACTTGGACAATCGACGCTCACATATTGAATCTTTTGGTGTGCGCGACCTATGTTGAATCTATTGATTGGATTCCTGTTGCCGATGGTGAACTCAAAGCTAAAGCTCTTGTAAGGTGCTTAAACTTCCGATGAGGGTTGCTGTGGAGTTTAGGCCGTTCTGTCATCAATTCCTGAACTCGAGCTCTGGTAAAACTTTTTTGTTTTGGGGGAAAATATCTGGTACACATGCTCTATATGGTTGATGCTATATGCCCAATTATGTCGTTAGTTGTGACTATTATGTTGTATATTCTGCTGGCTCAGTTTGTTTCTAGATATGTCTTCTTATGCTTGTTGTTTAATGCTTGCAAGGCTTTTGGAATTGTTGATTTCGTCATTTGATGTTCTGTGCCTGATCAGAAACTTATTTGCATTGTCACATACATTTATTTAGTTAAATAGCTTTTCTTCCTCTTGATTACTTGGTTTTTTCTTTCTTCAGTTTAGAAGCTGTGTGTCGTGTTCCATGAACACTCTATGTGTCCCTTTAAGCTGCATTGTGCTTTAACAAGTGAAGTGAATATCTATTGTTACACTAGAGGCAATTGCAAAATTCATTTTTTAGAAATATAAATAGCAAATTGACAAGCAGGATCTTTCGGTGACCAAGATTCTTCGATAGACGATTTTACTTGGAAGAATTACACATGTTAGATGTCTAAGTGAACAATGTAAAACCTTATTTGCGTCGTGTCCCATCAACACTCTATGCAAGTATTTACGCTGCATTGTGCCTTAAAGTGAAGTGAATATCTTTTGTTTTCACACTAGAGGCAATTGCAAAACTCATTTTCAGAATTAGATATAGCAAACTGACAAGTAAGAACTTTCAATGACCAAGATTCTTTGATAGATTACTTTGGAAGAATTACACATATTAGATGTCTAATGTGAACAATGTAAAACCTCATACAAATGATTATGGAAGGTTAAGAATAATATTTCAGAATTGCTAGTCTAACAATGTGGTAAAGTAGCTATATTCTATATATGTGGGTTTTCCAATGCCGTTCTGAACTCATTAAAAATGTATCGTATAATATAAGGTTAAAAACTCCATTAAGAATCTGAAGGCAAATCTGATTGGATATATGTTAACCTAAGTACCCTTGTCATTTTACCTAAAATTTCCATCTCAAACTAGTACAAGTCCGATCTTCAATTCACAGTCCTGAACAATGACTAAAAATTATGGTCGTGCTAAAATTGTTGGAAGTTTACAGAATCTCTGAGAAAATGTGATGAACTTGTAAGATTTATCTCAAGAACTTGAATTATTCCATTGCACTGTGCTTTGTTACATGATTAGGAGCGCCTATATACTCATTTGTTCAATTTCCTAAACTAACTTTTGACGAATCTTTATTAGTTTCACTCATGATTTACTTATTTTATGTGAACAATTATTTCATTTTTACTAGTTGGCGTAGTGAAATACCATTGACCAGGATCTCTTTCTCAAACATCCTTATAAGATTTGTTTCTCATGCATATGATAATCCAATGTGTAAAAGTGCATTATTTTCTTGATTAGTTTGGTAGTAATTTGATGGTAGTTGTTTTCATTTTACTGTTAAGGTTGCATCTACATATTTGATCTGCTCATTTGTGCCTGTCAACCAAATTTTTGTGTTTCCTTTTGTTCTAGGTGCCATATTACGCATTCCTTGCTGCTTCTGTCATGGTATCTCTCTGTATTTGATGTTCCCACATTTTGGCTGATACTTCTCTTCTAGTGGATCGTGCTCTTTGTATTGGAATGCAGTTTGTTCGTCTCAGCATAGGAAACATGGTGTGAACTATTTGAGATTGCTGCTTTCAACTTTAACAATTATATTTATTATTCTGCCACCACAAGCTGTGGCACAAGCTGGACAGAAAGATGAAAATCCATTGATTCCACCTTTTAATGCTAAAATGGTTTAACTCTTCTTGATTTTATCTGTTCTCCCCTTTTAGACTGTGTCAATCCCCAAGACTAAAATCAGAGGATTGTTTGTGACTGTATCTGTTGGATTAAAGTACTGAAACACTGGTAACTTTTCTTAATTTGAGATTGTGTGTAAGAAAGTTACTGACCGACTCTTCTATAGTTGGTTAGGATATTTATCAAAGTGAACATATAAATGCATATGTTGCTAGCTTTTACATCACATATGCTGGGAGATAACCTTTTCTGTTGTGTATTTGTCTTCGCTTAGCTGTAACCTCATAATTCCTTTACATTCCTGGCCTATATGAGCTAGCTGTATCATTGCTGTCTAATGTGCAGTTCAGCTGGCTACCAGTCAACTGGCATTCTGATGATAAGGTGTACTGTTTTCCTAATCCTTCTCTTCTTCTGAAGGAAAGAAGGACGGCAGACTTGTGTCTGTCATCCATTTTACAAAATATTCATGTACAACTATGAATGCGAAGAATCTCAGCTAAAGTTCAACCAATGGTTAATCAATCCTTTTGCCACTTCCACAACAGATTCGATATAGAATTGCTCATTTCAAAAAATAAATTCATTCCTCTGACTCCATGACGACCGATAGCAAACTGATCTGATGTAATTCAATGCTTTGATGAAACATATGTGTGAGCACCTCCCGCCGAATCCCCACCTCTGAATTGCAGAGTTCTGCTTGCAGTATAGTATTCCCGGACTGAATTTCCCCTTGTATGTTCATAGGTATAACATGAAGAAAGAAAGGTTTCACAAATGGTATAAAATAGATTATTGTTTCCATATTATAATATTTTGACTACACTGTTTCTCTTGTTCTGGTTAACTACTATAGTTAGTTCACATTGGTTAGCTTTTCAAATGTTTTTCATTTCTTATAAAATATTTCTTCCATCTGCTCATAATACAACTAAGAGCAACTAATTAATTTTTAGCATATTTGCACATAATATACATCCAATAAATTGGTGGTAAATTATTTTGAATTGGCATCTGCTATAGAAAAAGTTCATTTTCAACTATGAAGGAAATCAGATTAACATTCTATCACTATGATAGAGTTTTCATAACTATTGGAGATTATATTAACTCCCAAAGCTAATAATAAAGTGGCAGAAACATAACACCCATTGTCTCCTTTAGGTTTATGTTGCTACTGTAAAGCCCATCATATCTGAACCTGTAATGGAGATAAACAAAATAGAACTTCCTAATAATGTTTTTATCATCTAGAAGAATCAAATAAAGACATAATAAATAGTAGTAGAAAAAAAATCAATTATCCAGTTATGCTAAAACATTATTCTACCCATTTATAAGCCATCATGTGTAAAATTATACTTGAAAAGAATACTTTGTACCTACCTGATAGTGAAACTATATATGCTTGGTTGCCCTTAATTTTATGATATCTTATTTGCAATCACCAATAAATTATTTGAACCCTCAGAATAGGGGAAAGTAGTAAGAAAACTTTGCGTTTAATTTCAGATTGTAAACCATTCCATTCTAAACTCTGTAATTTAACTTAACTCGCTTCAATGAGTTTCATGGCGTGAAATTTCTCCCTTTGGAAAAAAGTTTCAAGGGGAGAATATATCACCATTATGGTAGCTTCAGATGCAATTTTGAGCTCCATGCTTTTTACTTCTTTTAATATGTCTATGCATTCCATTTGGAATTATTTGAAACATATAATATCAAAACCTACTTTTGGTTTAACTAACTATAGATATCTCACCATTATGGTAGCTTCAGTTGCACTTTGAGCTCCATGTTTTATACTTTTTTTTAATATGTTTATGCATTCCGTTTAGAATTATTTGAAACATATGGACAAAGACCAGACTAAATGAGCTGAGCGGGCATGGAGAAAAATATTGCCAAGTATCAGGATCTTGTCTCCATTCAGTAGTTTCTGCATCCATATCTTTGATTCTGTGAGGAATTTTTTTCTTAATTGGCCGACAGGAATATTTAGTTCTTTTAATAGATTTGCTCATCGCCCATGCAAAACTGCGTTCTTTCTGCTTGGACTCCACAAGAGCTGCATATGGCTATGATCCATTACCAGTATTTGTTCCAGAGTTATTGCTTTCTGATGTCATTTTATATCACTTATGATTAGCTTAAAGTGTGATGATAGACTAATATTTTAAGCCAGGAATTAGATACCAAGTGACATGATGTAGTATCTATCTTGCCTCTTTCTATCCTTTTGATATCATCAGTTTCCTCAGGTGGAAAGACTTGAGTTTCAGAATTTCTTGATCCAAAGGTGTTCCAGTAAGATGAATATATTAAGACCGCAACAGTATCAACTTGTCGAAAAGTACAATGGGAAGTTAATTTGCACCATCCGATAGAGATAGGAAGAGAAGGAATCCAGCCAATACACTATGGAGGTGCATATGGACCTCAGTAAGGATTCTCATTATCAGGAGGAACATTTACATGAAGGACTACTTTTATCTAGAACATATTCCTTGCTAACAAAGTTGCAGTCCTTTTTCTTCCCTTTTTCTCTTAATTAAGAGAAATTAAAGAAAAAAACCTTGCTAGAACGAGATTGCTGCTTTGCTTGTGGATGGTAAATTTCCTTGTTATATAGAAAAGAACTTTTCATTATGGCCAGAGGTCATACATGTTGAAGATTCTATCTAAGAAAATCTCTCTGATAGCCACTGGTAGATTGTGATAATGAGAGCTACCTGTATGTTCTTGACCCATGCACTCCAAGGTCATAGGACTGAAAGCATAAGCTTTTACACTTTATAGCAATTTCAGTGTCTAAATGATTCATACTCTTTTCATGTTGTGCTATACGTACGTTTCAGACACCCGAAATCCAGTCAAGGGCTTTCTAAAAAAAATTCAGACAAGGATGTTGTACATGAGATATTCATGTTACTTAAACTCTATCTTATATATATATATATATATATATATATATATATATATATATGAGTATATTTATAAAATAAGGAGTATTTAGCACATTTATGTGTTACACAAGGTATAATATATAAATTATTCTATTAAAATTTATTCAATGACTCCGATATTATTTTTTATTAATTTTAATATATTTTTTTTATACATGAGAGTGATTCGATCTTAAATTTTTATTTAATATATCAT
>LTAE01000266.1:115524-128913 GCA_001647135.1 Pontederia paniculata | reverse complement strand
ATTATTATTATTATTATTATTATTATTATTATTATTATTATTATTATTATTATTATTATTATTCACTTAATACAAACTAAAACTCCATTTATATTGTCAAAAATCTAGGAAATGATTATCTCATTTTTGGATTGTTCGATTGAAAAAAATTGGTTAGTCAACCTAAATATGAACTTCAAACTTTTTAAATAAAAAATCATTTTCTTCAATGTTTTCAAGGAAATAAAATCTTCATATTTAAAAATTATATACTAAATTCATGAAAAAAAATCATAAAATGAACCATAAAGGAATTTCTTTTCTACTTTATTCAACCAAAACTCTTAAAAATGATAAGATCAAAGTTGATATTTAATAAGTCAATTATGATGTGGACATTTGACTTTTAGAGACAAATTATTCTTTTAAATAAGTAAAAACTTTCTTTCTAAAATGATTAGAATAATAATTCAATATATTTTTCAACCAAATCAAAGCCGTCCAAAAAATAATTCGTATTCTCAAAAAATTATTTCTTTATGATTTTATTTTTTATCAAAAAGCATAACCAATGCGTCTAATGGATCCAAAAGCCTACGGAACTGTTCAATGGACAACGAATACTGTTCAAAGCCCAAATAAAATGAACTCGTATTTGCATGGATATATGAACGGGCAATTTATTTGTATAATTTTATCGACAATTCGAGTTTCTTATTTATATTCTAAAAGAAGCGATCTATTATGTACCTTTGTAATTTCATAATTTATTGTTAGGTGGTTTTAACCATGGATTTAGCATCATACATAATATGCGTAGCAAAACGTCACGTTTGTTATTCTTGTATAAATATTTTTTTAAAAACAAAACGTGTGCTTAACAAAATGTGTACAACATCTTTTAAAATTACTAAATACTTAGAAACTATTACATATTAGATGATAAAAATTTTAAATAGAATCACAATTACTCATATATCTTATAACTCCACTCTAAAAGAATTATATAAGTATTTTCTTAACATATTTTTTATGAATTTTCTATGACTTCGCTGTAATTCTAAAAAAAAAACTTATATTATAACATATAAAAAAATAAATTTAACTTCGAATTAAAATAAAATATAATTCAAAATTTTGGTTTGGGGTTGTCCTTCTCCTAATCGTTGTTGAATCCACAAGCTTGGGCATAGGACTCGTAAGGATGATAATGGGTCGAGTTAAATTAGGTTTGAGATAAAATTTGATCCGATCTAAAAATAATAATATCGAGTTGGGTTGAATCGGATTAAGACAAAAAAGATTGAAACTCAATTCAATCATGATCGAATTGGGTCATCGGGTTGAACCATCAATTTTTTTAACATCAATTTTTTCATATACCTCATTAATAAATGAAAAAAATAAATAAAAATAAATGAAACTAATGATAAAAAATTTTAAAACTATTAAAATATAAATAATTGTAGTATTAATTAGTAATTTTTATTATATTAATATTATAATTTTGAATAATTCGGGTCAAATTTTGGATTATCGAATAATTAAATTTCAGCTCGTTATCCGACCTAAAATTAATCTGGTCGGATCGGATTTGACCCAATTCAAGGTAGTGACACGTCTCAACCCGATCCAAAAATAATCGGATCGAGTTGAATTGATCGGATCGGGTCAAACTCATGCTCAATTTATAAAATATTTAATTATAAAGTGTCTTAACTACAAAATAAAAAGATAATGAGCAATAAATGAGTTTTCTGCTAGCAAATATGGGTGTAAGCAAAATAATTTCTAACATCCGCAAAAGATAGACCAGCCAATGGAACCCTAATCAATTAATAGTATATAAAAAAATTTATTACCTTGACTATAATTTTTTCACGCTTCACCTTAAACTATACAACAAAAAACTTATTTCAATTTTTATCTAACAAGTTCCAT
This sequence comes from Pontederia paniculata, assembly GCA_001647135.1. Classification (NCBI taxonomy): domain Eukaryota; kingdom Viridiplantae; phylum Streptophyta; class Magnoliopsida; order Commelinales; family Pontederiaceae; genus Pontederia; species Pontederia paniculata. The sequence continues at coordinate 126,993 of LTAE01000266.1, read as the reverse complement.
CCAAAATGTTATTAATTATTTTTTCTAATAATTGAAAAATATCAATTTTTTTTCATACTTCCTTAATATAATAAAATATAAAAATAATCAAATAAGGGGTAGAAAATTATAATATTTTTGAAATATTTGTGTATGTTGTTATTTTTTGATTTTAAATAAAATTTTCTTATATTAAATAAGTAAGAAAAAATAATATTTTATACTTATTAAAAAATTAACAAAATTTTGGATGAAATTTGATAAAAAGAATTTGAATGACAAATAGAGAAAAACTTAAGCACTATTTTTTTAAGTTTATAGTTTATGATAAGATAAGGAAAAAATATTACATAAGAGGATGCGTTAACCTTTCTTATATTTTGAAAATCTTCTTATTCATATAAAATTACTCAACTCAACATATAAATTATGTAAATATATGTTAAAAATAAAATAATATGAAAATGATAAAATATAAAGCGCACCATTTTCATCATTTTATTGATTAAAGTATTGCTTAATATTATCATAAATACAAAACATATTAAAAAAAAGCCCCAAAAAATCACCCAAAAACTTGATAGGATTTTTATTTTGCAAAAAGAGAATCATTTTTAAAACTAATTGGATGATTTATTTCCTTCAAAAAATCTAACTACATTAATTTCTAGTGGCAAATATAATTCCTTACTCATTAACTCAAATATGAGCCTAACTAACAATATGGCTTCCCAATGTTATATCCAATTACCTGATAGTTATCTAGTGGTATGACAAGTAGTCAAACAGACTCCAAGACATGGATCGGAGTGGATTAATTTTATTTCAGGGTTCCTTTTTTGTTTTGGTGTGTGAAATGGTGAGATGAGATCTCGATTCGTACCAAAGGAAGGTGACACTGTTTGGGCATTCAGGACCACACCTGACACTGACTAACCAATGGCATAATACACACACATACACATACTTGATTACATCCTATAATTTTATGAGGTAGATGGGGGACACAACAAACATGGGTTCATAAAAGTTCCACTGTCACATTCCTGCTCTCCTTGCTGTCAATGTTTTTATGATCTCATAGGACAACCCCTCCTTAAAATCACAATGTATTTGTGACATTAATTTGCATTTTTATATGTTGGAAAATAACAAAGAATAGTAAGAAAAATATCAAGATTCAAATAGAAAAATATGCACAAAATTTAAAAATTTTTATAATCATGATTTTCGTATGGAGTTTTACTATTTTGCGTTAAAAATCATCAAAATTAAATGAAAATGAGCTTGCGTTTGGGGCTCCCACGTAGTGCCGACTCTTCCTTCACCGAAGAGATTTATAGGCGCGATCTAGCAGTACCGTCCGCCCCTCGCCCTGCGAAATCCACGTCGCAATAGCCACGACGTCCCCGCGTGAATCGGCCAACTCGATGACCGCTTCATCCGGACTTCTTGTTGATGAGCACGTAGGTCACCAAACCAACAAAAATATATAATCCTTCCTAAATAAAAAATACACACAATAATATATATAGTTAAGGTAACCAAAGAATAGATAAATTATATATATATATATATATATATATATAACACTTAATTTTTTGATAGAGCTAAAAATCCGCGACAATAAGAATTGAATGATCAATCTTCATCTGCTATTTTAATATTAATATTAATAATAATGATATATATATATATTAAAAACTACATATATTTATTAAATTATATTTATATTTATAATATTCTTAATATTTTCTTTTGGGTTGCTTTTTTTTTCTACCTAGCGCACCAATCATGTGAATCTCAAAAAATAATTTTTAATCAAAACTTCGTTGTGGAGCCTCACTTCTACCCTGATGTATGTTAAATTGTCTAGAAATTTAAGTATTTGTATTTATATTTTTCACGTACTTTTCTTCGATAAGTTCTGCATCGATTGATTAATTTAATTAAAAAAGTCAATTGTTCATGATTAAAGTTTACATATGTATATTATTTGATGTCATTTGTTAATAAAAGCTCAATTGTTGAGTCTCTCGTTTATGCACTGATACCATGTTAAATTGTAAAAAAATAACTATTTATATTTATATGTTTAACACACTTTTCTTCAATAAGTTCTGCGTCAATTGATTAATTTAATTAATAAAGTCAATTGTTCATAGTTAAATATTATTTGACACCGTTGATTGGTGTCATTGCCCACCTATCAGCACTGTAGTAGTAGTGAAGTGAGTGAGACGATGCAAAGTGCATTGACTTGATACTCATCATAGACATGTAACACGATGTGGCCACAAATTTATGGTCCCATGTTATTCTCATGCGATATTAGTACCGGAAGACAAATTGTGCACTTCCTGAGCTGGATATTAAGCTCCTCATCATGTCGAGCGTGGCAAAATCACCAGCACAAGAAAAAAAAACAATATAAATACTCGTATAAATTAAATTAATAGTAAATTGAATCTTAATAATAAAAAAAAAATTTAGCATCCAATGTCGAAAGAGCAGAGACGGATCCATATATAAATATATAGAAACTTCGGTCTTCTAAATTTTTTGATATACATACGTGCATATTAATAAATATATGATTTTAACTAACAAATTTATGATGTAAATTTTGATTTTTTTTAATTTATAATAATTTACTTTTATATATTTTGACTCTTTATTCGTGAATATTAATAAATAAAAAGTAAAAATTTTAAGAGCTTCATTAATTATCATAATATCTGAGAAAATAGAAAAAAGAGACGTGGTCCCACGAGACGAAATTGATGGTTATACCCATTGGGTACATATTGTCTATGGCATGCATGAGGTCCCCGTGATACGGCTGATCCGGGTTTTAACTAGTGGCAGGTCACCATTTTTTCCTTCTTCTTTTACTTGTACAAAAACTCCACTAATCCTAATTTTTTAATTAAAATTTAATGGATATATGTATCCTATATAATGTCATTTCAATAATTCAAAATATACAAGACACGATATACTCTATTTAAATAAATTAAATCTTTATTAAATTCTTTTAATTATGACTTTAATATTTACTTAACCTTCTATTTTCCTGAAAAAATTATTAGTTAAGTCACTTGTTGAATAATAATAATAATAATAATAATAATAATAATAATAATAATAATAATAATAATAATAATATAATAATAATAATAATAATAATAATAATAATAATATTCTTTTTGACTGTTTTAGAGAACTCGTGATCACGCAAAAATCTCGGACCACAAGGTTTATAGGAACCAGTCGATGTTGGGGGCAAAAACAAGGAAAAAAAATCCGCAAACAAAGGAAGCAAGGCACCAAAGGCCAAGACAGGATTAGATTTAGATTAGATTAGATTGCCTTTTGGAACAACAAGTGGGGGCAGTGAATCCAAACAAAGAGGGCAACAAAACTAAACCAATATTATGGTACTATAACAAAGGTGATTAGTATCCATCAAGTCGAACTTGCCAAATAATATCGCACACATATAACATATAGACCAACTTATTAATTCAACTAACTAATCAAATCATGCCCAAAAGTTTCATGATGAAAAAAAGTAATTCCTACTGAATATTTATATAGAAAGAAATAAAAAGTATTACTAGCATAATTAACACATGAGTAAAGGAAACCATCATTTCCTGATCCGATTGAGGATTGTGTCCTTAATTATGAAGCCTAGTAGATTATGAGGTAGCTGAATTTTCTATATAATTTATTTATTTAACAGTTAACTATTGATATTAAAATTAATGATGTTTCATTGTTCCAAATATTTGTTTCCCTTTTCTGTTAATCATCTTATTGAGGAATCCTTATTATTTACCAAAATGGTAGGATGAGATTAGTTGAAGAAAGAAGTAATAAGAAACAGCAGCTGCAAACCCAATAATTTTGATCCCCAAACAAATCTCTCTCTCTCTCTCTCTCTCTCTCTCTCTCTCTCTCTCTCCCCTCCAAAGTTCTGATTTCAGTTACCTCAGATTCCCTTCATCTCCTCCTCTTTTTGTCCCCCCTCTTTTTTATCTTTCTCTTTCTCTCTCTGTCTCCCCTTTGTCTCAGATAATAATGAGGATGACCAGGTTGATGACTCCATGAGAGAGATCTCCCCCACCTTCCTGTTCTTCTTGCTCCTTCCAAGGTTTGTTTGTTTATCTTTTTTATCCCTGTTCCCAGTGCTTCCTTTCTGGTCCTGTCTTCTTTAAGTTTTTATCCTTTTGTCTCCGTTCAGAGACCTTGCTATGTGTTCGGAGATTCCTGCAGCACTGTAACCGTCTACAGGAGGTTCTGAGGTTGTTCTTTTGAAAGGTGCTATTTTGCATGCCAAGCACTGGTCGACTGAGAACTACGTCCACAGCGGCGGCGACGGCGATGGTCAGGCCGGTGAAAGAAGACTTGAACCTCAATCACCCGCCGGAGCAGTTCTACTCCGACTCCACGATTGAGCAGTTGAGACAGACGATGCTGCAACAGGAAGTTGCCTTCAGAAACCAGGTATTATATCAATTGCTGATCTTTCAAGTCTAAAGCATGTTTATCTTCATTGGATTCTATGATTCGTTAGTAATAAATCTTCCAGTCTAATGCATAGTTGTCTGTTAAATTCTATGGTATCTTAGTAGCAATCTTTTGATCAAATGCATAGATTGTTTACTAGATTCTAAGACATTTTACAAAGTAATCTTTCAGTCAAATGCATTTTTTTTAACTTAATTCCAAGATATATTATTTATTAATAATGAGATCTGCAATTGTTTATTGACTTATTCTTTATTCTCAATGGGTTCGTATTCTGGCCGTCCTTATTTATATATATTTGTTATATGTAGGTTCGAGAGCTCCATCGCCTGTACTGGAATCAGAAGAATCTGATGAACGAGGCGCTCTGGAAGCAATCCAGTTCGTCATTGGCCTGCAACAGACCGCAAGAGCGGGAATTTTTGACACAGGAGCAGCAGGCTAATGAGTTCGAATGTCAATTACAAATGGTAAATATCTGAATGACACTGAACCTGTTGTAAATTTGACATGGAGAGGTTGGCTGACGATGACTGCTCGGAGGAATTATTGATGTCAATTTTCCGTGGATGTTGCAGGCAAATTCAACACACTGTCGGAGCATTTCAATGCAATTGCCGCTGAATTACTTCCATGGAGGTGCAAGGCAAGAGGTTAATAATAAGTTCTTGGAGGTGAAGGATACTGCTAGTGGTCAAGGCGCAGAGTTTGGTGTAAAGTTCCGAAAAGTTCATCTCGGAAATGGAGAGGCCAACTGGAGTCAGAGTTGTGCATATACCAAGTCCACAATTGATTTAGAAGTGCCTGCAGAAATGGGGCCTAATGAGACAGCTGATAGAATTTGCCCCTCTGGCCTAAGAACTCTGCAGCTTGATGGTCTGGCTGTGTGTCAATCAGGAGATACTGTTCTATCTGATTTTACTTCAGTAAGCAGAATGCAGAAGGATTCTTGTCCTATGCCATTGAAGGAACGTGATTTGCCTGATGACCAAATTGGAAAATGGTCGCAACGATGCTTCTATTGCCCTGATTCTGGTCAGTTTCCGCAGAAGCAACTAGGTTCTGCCTTTCATTGTGTGAAATTATTCCTCTTTGATAAATGTTATGTTTATATTGCTAGTATTCTCATTTTTTTTGGGAGCAAAAATTGACAGATAACAAACTGGTGAACACTTTTTTAAATTAATATTATCATTTGAATCACAGTGACAAAGCATTGATTTTACCCACATTTTGCATTAGTTTGTCTCATATTCCCTAGTACATTCTTAATGCCCAGTATTCTGATATGTCAACTATTTAGCTCTAGACATTCTAAAAAAATAGCACTAGATCCTTTTCTGATACATTTCCTAACTTAATAGTACACATACTATTCTAGGCTCCTAGTTAGATGATGTCTATGAATATCCCTGGTGCTTTATTTTATCTGTATTTACTTGCACTATTTTAAGTTTGAACGACTTCGGAAGAATTGAACTTCTAGACTACTGAAACTTGATAAACTTTTGTGACCTTTTCTATATACGATTTTGTGAGTTAGGCTAATAAACTGGGCTGGCCATATAAACACATAAGAGGAAAGGAACATCAAAAGGTAGCATAATTACTGTGTTCAAGCTGCCTTTAGAGTCAGCGTCAAGTTGGTTCATTCTGTCTAACACTTACTGGAAACTAAATAATGAAATTGCTGCACCGAAGAATGAGAAGCATGGTGGGCCTACTTCAGGAGAGCATAAAGAGGAACGGTGGAAGAGACAGGGGAGGCGGGTCCTTGACGGAATTAGTGATATTCAGAATTGCTATGCAAAGCCGTAAGTCATAAAATTTAAGATGTAGCACATAGTTATAAGATAAATCAGCTGAGAATATTTGTGATTTCAGCTAAAATCAACAAAGACTAGGGAATTCTCCAAGTTATGGATGAAAAAATAATGCTGATATCCATGTTAAAGCTAGTTAGTTATGTGTGGAAGTTTTTTGTTCTTATGAGGTGTCTGCCTTGGTTTAACATTAGATGAAAAAAGAACACACTTGGGGATGGCATGTAATTTTCTTAGAATCACATTTGAACCATACTACATACATATTGCCAATATTAGTGTGTGCAGAAGTCATCTTTGCAGTAATATAGTTAATGATGGCTGAATAGACCATTTACTACATAGTGTTTACTAATGTACACTGTATTTGCTTTCTATCCTGCAGAAGTACAAAAGTCTGCAAGCATCAGATCTTTCAATCTGCCTATAGAGAAATGTCAAGCGACAAATAATCATCTGTTCATTGACCTCAACATAGCTCAAGATGAAGCAAGTTTAGATGCCTCCCATGATCTTGTGCAAACATTTTCATCTCCCTCTACAAGCTCATCAGGCATTACTAATGGGGACCAGCAGAAGAATTCGAACAACAAATGCTATAATAAAGCTGAACCAAACAGTGTACACCGGAAACAGTCTGAGACAGCTTTGCCTGTTACTGGCCATCATAGTTCAGAAAATTGGTTGCCTGATGTAGTTGAAGAGAGTCCACCCTTTACGAGGCAAGGTTCTGAACTTAGTAGTACTGTTACGAAAAATGGCTGCGATTTTGAGAAGCATGTAATGGACAATGAAGTTTATAAATCCAGTACAGAGAGCCCCATTGAATTGTATGAAAATTCCATGAATACAATTTCCAATGCCTACAATGGAGAGTCTCTTAACTGTACATACGATGGATCCATTTCAATTAGAAGCTTAACTCAACCTGAAACTGGAAAAGTAGGTTTACCATTGACTCGGCAGCAAACTATCGTGCACAATGTTGACACAAATGCAGGTTCAAGTGTAAACTCCAAGGATGGAATGGAAGACAAATCGTTAGGAGCATCCATTGAGAGTAGCAATCTTCTTCAAAGTACAGGTAAAGATTCCTTAGAGCAACAATGTCATAATTTGGGGATTGAAGATGATACCATATCAAGCAGAGCAGTAAGTACTTGTGAAGAGCAAAAGAGTGTGCTTGAAAATTTTCTCCTTTGCAGTAAGCTCAAGCTATTAGCTGGAAGTGGCAGGTTCACTTCAGAAGATAAAAGAGTAGCAGAGTCCAAAATTACCTCCAGTTCAAATGATTTTGGGTCCAAGATAGATGCTCCAAATCCTGAAATTGTTAATAGCAATGAGGTTCCAATTGTATACACATTTGATCATATACCCAACGCTGGCGTATCAGTACCTGAAGAAAAAGTGCACCAGCAAACTCAATCATCAGAAATGGACTTTATGATTGTCAAAGCTGCCAATGTACTTCTGTCTATGTCTATAAAGAATTCTGCATATTCACATCCTTCTCCTGATACTGATAAATTGGAACTGGAAGCTGGTTCAGAGAGTGATCAACCTCAATTCTCTTCTGATTCTTTCGAACGGCTTGTTCTGAAATTGGAGGAGTTAAAAGATGATGGAAGTTCAATCAATTCTAGATCCCTCAAGGGGGAAACAGGGAACCAGTTTTGTACTGTTAACCTTCGGAGAGGTAGGAGACTACGAGATTTCCAGAAGGATATATTACCAGGGCTTGTTTCACTTTCGAGGCATGAAATCTGTGAAGATATACACACTATAAAGTATGAGCTTAGGAAGAACAGATCTTGCAGAGCTTCTGGACAGAATTTCTTGGTGCCTGTCAGGAGTAGGCGCTCAAGGCTTCAAAAGTATCTGTAGGAGGGTGGAATTTCTGTGTTTCAAAACCTGCAGAGCATGATTTTGAAGTATAACATATAAGAGCTTGAGTTGTACCAGCTTTTAGGTGAGCTAAGAGTTGTTGCTGATGCTTCTGCACAGTTATGTGAATATTGCAAGTTGAGCTTCTAATGATGCTTCTGCAGAGGTTTTATGTGAATGTATTGAACCTATTTCAACATTTAATCTCATTTTAGAATCTCATTCCCTTCCGGTAATTAAATGTTTGATGGATAGAGAAAATAACTGAATGACTATGAGCCTTGTAAAACAGCATATGCCAAGAATGGATGGATATGGTCTGTTATTACAGGTGCCCAGATTGAGGATTCTGTTGTGTTAATCTAGCTTAACCAATACATACACTGAAAAGAAAAAAAAACAAGAAAAATAGTTGGTTAGAAAACTAACATAGATATCTTTGAGGGAAAACGGTCACACTTCAAATGCCTGAAATATGTAGAATATTTTATATTTCAGTTTACATACTTTTTCTGTAAAATGGTGAGACCTTTTAAGCTTCTTTTACTTATATCTATGTGATGACTTCTTGGAGAATATAAATTGCAATGAACTTTTCTTCTTCTTTTTTTCAGCTTGTGGAAGCCCTGAGTGAAATCCTTTACTTACAATTCATCTGGAGCAAGAGTTTCCTGATGCCCATCTATAACTTTCCATTATTCTTGCTGCTTTATTTATTTAATTGCTGCTGCAAAGCAGCAAAAGGTAAATATACAAGAAATAGGAAAAACATACATCCACATAATTGAGTCATGAACTCCTGGGGAAAAAGGTCTTGATCTATCCTTGAAAATTGAACTAGTTCATATTATTGTGCTACAAATATCTTTGCCAGTTCAAACGAAATGCTGCATAATTATATACAAAACTATTGCGAGTGTTTTTGCTATTTCAACCTCAGGAAAAGAAAGGTAACAAATGGTTGAAAAAAAAACACAGCATTATCCTTGAAGATAATACGTTTATCTTGATCCAGTGATTTTTTCTTCTGCAAATGCAAATAATAACTAAAATTAATGAACGATGGAGATGGTACTAAATGCAGGTGCAACATCTAATTAAGATGCTCAACTTCCCCATTGAGGCATTGAAAGTAATTTATGATACTATGCATGTTGCATGCTATTTATTACTCAACTCTCAAGCAAGCAATCAATCTCCCATCTTATGTTTTGTCTTGTCATGAGTTTAATGAGGTTGCAAATTCTAACTTGAAGAAGGGCCTGGCTCTAACTATTTTACCTTCATCAGCCTGGCTCTAACTATTTTACCTTCATCATTCATTTCTCTGTGTTTTCCCTTTTAAAGTAATATATATTCCCAACTCACGTCTATCAATAAAACAATGCCTTAATACTCGATCCTTTGAACTAATTAATAAAGCCAAACTTCTTATGCTTAGGTTACTTTATTCCATGTTAGTCAAAGAAATTAATTGAGCATTGATAGGACTATCATGCATCTTTATGGAGCTGGAAGATTAGTTGAACCAAGGTGAAAATATAATTGCAGATGAATAAACAAATAAAAAGTGGCAAAGGTTTTTCTGTATACAATAACTCATGCTAATAAATTGTCAACAGTGTGATATAATTAGGACCAGCTCAGATGCTGAGATGTGTGTGTAGTGTACTATCACTAAAATACATATTATTGTCAAAAAAATTTCTTTTATTATGCATATGCATAATAATATAGAAATTATATCGTGGTATTGTGGAAATTGAGTCATGAAAATATTACTTCATAGCTTAATTGGAGAACGTTTTGACAGTCATTGAGGCAAAGATCCTTTACTGTTAAACTGCAGAGCTTACTCAAATGCCCAGGTAGTTAAAGGAACCAGAAACGTTATAGCATCATGAATAAAAATATAAATTATATAAAAAATTTCGGAACCTTGTTGCAGATCTATGTTAAACTTTTTATTTTCATAAAAAAAAATTGCCATATGAAAAAGAGTAAATACATCATTAAAGCAAGAATTGTTACAAGAAAAAAGTTTAAATATCAGTATTTGTTTTCATTTCTTTCCTGCATGATCGAAATAAAATCAAAGCTTATATTTTAATAAAAAGCTTAGTAATATTTTTACTTTTTTTATTATTTTAAAAGTATCACATTCAATTATCCAAGTGTCAGTTGTTTAGTCAATATTTAATATTTTTTCAACGAAATCAATACAAAAGTTAGATTTGCAGCTCAATTATTAACTTTTTAAACAAATATATTAGATTAGATATGCAAAGAATATAAAAGTTCAGCTTTTTTTAATTAATACAACTAATCTATCAAAAAGTTATCAAGGGATGATAAAAAAGAAAGGTGTGACTAGGTTTGAGACTAAAACAAATTTAAGTTCATTAAATTAAATCCTCGAATATCTAAAAAAAACTTTTAATAAAAATTAAGAAAATGTAAGATACTAATACATATAGGGCAAGTAACAAAACTTTCTATATACAAATATATCCACATTTCTTATATTCTTTTTTACCTCCCTATCAATCTCGTGTCACTTGTTTTGTAATCACTTGTGTGGTGTCATTCCCCTCGCGGCGGAAAAGTGTGCTGGTCCTACGCTGTGCCCATATAAAATGCTCAAAAGTTATAAATGACAAAGAAACAAATGTAGCACAAGTGACAAATCTCCTGAATCAGAGGTAATTAAAACCACAGTCACACTTTATATACATGTACAAAAAGGCAAATAATGATTTTTTTTACTTTTCATCCCAAATTATATAAATTAAAGTTTAATGAGTTTATTGAAATTAAAATTCGATGATCAAGTATACTTATTAAAATATAAAGCAAAATAATTTTTTTGACATTATTTACCACATGCATCACTATTACTACTTCAAATTTGTAGTAAAAACATATAAAAACTTTACAAAATTATCGGGTTACATATGGTCCAGCAATAATTAACAAGAAAACAGAAAAAAAAAATTGAAGAAACAAAAGGTCAGAAGACTTTTTAAGTCCAATGGAAAAAAAGTTAACTAATTAGAGCTTATAGATGATTAGGAAACATGGGAGCACGGCGCGGCGGTCAAACACCACGAGCTCCCCTCTGCCTCGGCTCACCGACTCGCCTTCCGACTCGGCGGCGGGCGACTCGCCCCGGACGCGCCCGGCGATGACCCGGCACACGAGCATCGCCCTCCGCCCGGCCCCGCCGTCGGCGCTCTCGTGCGCCCCG
>LTAE01000266.1:97543-115496 GCA_001647135.1 Pontederia paniculata | reverse complement strand
GCTGAAGATGATCTCCACTACGCGGCGGGAAGAGTGCCCGGGCGGCAGCTCCGTCAGCGTCGGGAGAGAGCGGGAGAGCCTGGGCGCCAGGGGCCCGGTGGCCCTGGACGAGGGCGAGCTGGCGGGTCTCTCGGACTTGCGCTTGGACTTGGACAGGTCCTGAGAAGACGAAGGAGGGGAGAGGAAGACGTCCCGGAGGGCGTGGGACGAGTTGGCGCAGAAGGTCAAGGGGAGGAGGAGGGGCTTCTTAAACGACGAGGACGTCGGCGACTGTCCGGCCGTCGGAGGGCGGACGACGACGACGTCCTCCAAAGCGGAGGACTTGCATTGCAGCGACTTGACCCATCCCGTCGTCATTGGCCGGCGACGTGGTTGAAGGCCCTGAGGGCGTCAAAAAGGAGCAAAGTGTTGAGTTGAAGCACGTAGTGTAGTAAGCAACGCAAATGGAAGAGATCAAGAAGCCAAGTAGGGGAACAAGTGGGGAGTTATTGGATTTTGGATGTTGGATCTGCCTTTGAGATGATGTATGGGTTGCTGGTGGTGGAGGTGAACACATGATGTGGTCTTATATATTATGAGGGTGAGAGAGAGAGAGAGAGAGAGAGAGAGAGAGAGAGAGAGAGAGAGATTGATTTCCAAATTTGTGCTAAATTTTCCATGTACTAATTATCACATTATGACATTTATTTAGCACTACTAAGATCGTACGCTTTGGTGCTAATTGTTATATTGCACCGAGAAAGCATGAGCAAGTGAGCAACACAACATATTGTGTGCATGAGTGGCACTTTGGATGAGTCCTTGGTGCAGAGAACATGCATGCATGCGTTTATATGGTAACATGTGCCACATGATGATTTCTTGAGATGTATTACAACATGGCGTCTATGTTGGGTCCATGGGTGCTGTGGAGGCACATTCATTAAGGTGAGGATTAATTATTCTTAGTTGTTACAGGAAAATCACAAGATAACTAATAACTGTGATTTTTTTTTCTTTTTTAATTAGAAAAGGGAGTGCATGAGTCTCGAACAAGAAAAAGATATTGATGTTAAAAGAGTAGACTAAAATTGCATTCAATATGTTTTATCTATAAATGAAGAATGTGCTATTATTAAGGTTATGCAAAATAGATAAAATAGACGAACACAAAGATTTAACGAGGTTCATTTTTAACTGAATTACGTTCTCGGGCGGATGCTAAAATTTTTTCTTGTATATGAAAAACATAGTAGATAATACAAAATTTTGACTAACTCAAATTATAGAGAGTTTATAAAATAACTTTTAATATAAAATAAGAAACATAAATCTTAGAGTCATTTAAACTTTGGGAGCTTCGCCCTTAAGCCCTTACAGGGGATCCCCTTGAATCTATTTTTAGAACCTCTCAGATTCATTGACCGAGCAGTGAAATTCCCGTATGGAATGGACCGCTATGTCGCCCTAATTCTTTAAAAAATTATGATGCATAAAAAATCATATGAATTTATTACTTGGTTAAAATTTAAAGTATTATCAATAATTAATATTAATTAATTAACTTGAATTTTCATTCATATCAAAATTTCTTATTAAAATTTGTTCCAAGAGTCCATTCACATGTGAAAGATCTACTCTGAACTTTTTTTAACATGTTTAAAATGAGTCTTTCTTTTTCTTCAAATGACACATCATTCTCGAGATCAAAAAATGTTAAATCACATTTTCTTTCCCTTGAGAGAGGATTGGATTCAAACATTAAAAAAAAAAGAAACTACGATACAGTTAATTGGATTGAAAATGTCGTTAGTGGAATACCTACTCATTGAAAAAAAAACTATTCACAAGAGCTAATTATACAATTCATACATATCATAGGCAACTATTAGAGAATAATATCTCATTGCCCAATGATTTGTGGGATATTGAATTACCCCTTCACAGAACAAAGGTGCCGTTATAATTATCAAGTACTTCAAATAATTGTGGCCTGTAATCATCATATTTACAGATCTGGTCATTTAGCAATTACATTATATGATTTACAGCAGTACATTTTGTTCATTATGCATAGACACTATATATTGCAGTGGACAAACTCAAGATTAATTGGATCAATCCATAAAAAAAATCCAGACATCATTCCAAAACATTAATTCTCTCTCTCTCTCTCTCTCTCTCTCTCTCTCTCTCTCTCTCTTCTTTTTTTGGGTGGAAATCCAAAGCTCTCTTTATAGCTTCATTAAGATGTGAAATTAATATCCCAAAGTCCAACTTCATATATTTATATAACAACCGACCGAAACAATAATTTTCCATGAAACCTTCATGTGCTCCTGCAGGGGGCCAGCAGCAGTGTATTCCCTACTATGTCTAATTCTATAATCAAAACTTATGTAAACCTTTTTTTTTTCTTTTTTTTCGTCTATCTATCGGTTCGATATTTAAAACTATTAGTACTTGACTAATCGAACATATCTTTGGATAGCAGTATTCAGATCTGGGTGGCATATAGATTCATGTGATATATATCTGAACAATCAGACGCCCATTCCATGAGAACTTTTTCTTTTAGATTCGATGAGATATGTCACAAGCAGTGGACAAGAATACAGAACCAAGAAGATATGACATGGAAATATATAAAGCCAACTCAAAGAAACATCTAACATTTTATTTTCTGTCAGTATCAGGGGATGCAAACTATTTCTATGATATTCATTTCCTGAATCAAACGGCTGCAGAGTCTGCATTCAACAGAGAATGGCTTCATAGGCCTCCTGTTCAGGAACTTGCAGAAATGAACTGTAATTGTCTTCTGTAATCATACTTAACTTCGAACCTTTTTTTGTTGTGAAAACTCAAATCACTTTATCGTCCAACCACTTGTTCATGTGCAATCATATCTTACTGTTACTAGCATCTGAAAAAATGTACTGAGAAGTTTGAGTTCATCAAGGGGGAGGGTGGTCTTCGAACAGAGGCATCATCATATGTCAACAGTGCACCATGAAGAAGGCCTAAACATGGAAGTAGAAAAAGGGAGACGCTGAAACCAATCAATTCTGCTGCCTTCCTGACTCAAAAACCATTATTACACCCAACTCAATGTACAGTGAGAATTCAACACTTTCTTCCCATGAGAGAGCTTTAGCTACTAGTATTACTACTACATTGGAGGAGGAGCTGCCTGCGTGCTAATTGCTTCTTTGGGGTCAGAGCAGCTAATTAAGCTAAAGCATGCTCTTACTCCAATAGATGCATTCATGAGACCAGTTCAGATGGTAACAAGTTTTTGGTTCGATTTCTTGTGTATACAAAAAAAGATTAAGTTATTGAAGTCTCAAAGTAATCTAAATAGTCGAGGACAATGCTTTGAACATTATTTGAGAATTAAAAATATTGATGCATAGCTCCCTTGAGGAACAGTACTGATGCTATTATGCTAAGACCAATTAAGCCACCACCCGGAATTTGTGGCTATTCTTCATTGCTTTTGTATTTATTACACATGAATACAAAATAGACACAGCTGGTTTTGTGCTTGCTAACTAGTCTCTCACCTAATGTTCTTAATATAAAAGCTTTATCAATTTAATCTTAAAAGTTGAATGAGTTATATGTTTTTTAAGATGCTACCATCTTCTATTTTGTTCAATTTCTTTCTTAAATGCTTTCGTCTTCTATCTATTTACTATGTTCAGTTGAGGACGATGAATCTCTTGGATGTTGACACACAAAATTAGGATGGAATGAAAGTAACTAATATGGGGTTTTATGGGTGCATCATGCTACATTAATTACTTCTGTAACTGAACTTTCCAAATCCCATAAGATACACTAAACTTATTGGATTAAATGGCTCTAATAAGCTCTATTTTTTCTACACAAACACAAACACTTATTTTACTAAAACTTCATTGGTATAACTTTTAAACTTTAGAACTTGTGATAATAATACTTGAAACAAAGAAAACACTCCAGCATTAAATGGGCTTAGATGATTAAATTATATCATATATATATATATATNATAAATAAGATTTAATAGAGGTGTTATATACTTAAGTATGTAGCAATACTTAAGTATGTAGCATCGTGCTACTTATCTCGTATGATGTTAAATATATGATAGATCCAATAATTTATAATAAATTCTTTAAGAGGGAGAAATCTTATATTCATCGCAGATCTAATATTTTATGTTGGATAAAATAAGTAGTACAATATTACTGAATTAAGTAGGTAGCACCTTCATTTTATATATATATATATAATCATTATCATATCGGATTAATGGATGCCGAGTTAAATATTTGTCAATCGGCAACCTCTAACCCAATAAATTATGAAGCCTTATAGCAAAACACCCAATGGTTCAATCCGAAGCCCATAACTTGTGTCTAATGAGCTTCTTGGATCGTAGTGGATTTTTCAATCAATTTTTTAGGCCCAGAAGTTTATTTCCGGATATTAGAATAAGAATTTTCTGATATTTAATTAAATCTTTACTTTTTATCCCTTCAATATATATGCTCATTATAAGATAAAAAGTAATATTTTTTAAAGAAAAGATTACTTCGCACATCTTACATTTTTTTATATAAAAAGATGCTACTTAGCCACTTATATTATAAAATTATACAGAATTATCGTTGTAAAAAAGGAGAATCTTATCAGGTACTGAGTTCTCATAAAAAGTAATCACAAACCTTTTTCTTAGCTATATAATCAATGTAACTTTCAATCTTATTCGTCTACCGGTATACATGTTTAAATACTAGAGAATGAAAATACAACAAAAAAAAATTTGCCTAAGCTTCCAAGGATAGTATGTGAATTGCCGAAGAATATGAAAGAGCAAGCTTGAGTAACATTCTTCTATGAGTCACTTGTACCCCTTTTATGCAGCAATTGAAGCCCACATCTCACAAGTCAGGCTTCTTCTCTGTGCTACAAATCTTATGATTGACACTTGCAAACAAAGAAGCCTCAATTTCAAATTATAAGACCAATTAAAAGTGCATCAACTTATGTGTTAAAATATGGACCAAACAGAAAATATATTTAAAGGGGCATTTATTATGAAAAAAAATTAGTTAATAAACAATAATAATTGTAAAATTAATTTTATTTCATTTGTTCATTTTTATATTAATCTAAAAATTCTAGGCTGTTAATTAATCTTGAAATTATATATATATTTTAGGGTTCAATGTAGGTGCTCCCTACTTAAATAGGGAGCACCATGTTCCCTACATTTTTAACCGTAGGATATTAGATCTACGGTGGATATTAAATTTTCTCTCTTCTACTTTTTTTCTCTCTCCTAAATCAAGTCATCATAAATTTCACATCCTACGATTAAAAATATAGGGAGCGAGGTGTTCCGGGAGCACCTCTATTTTTTCCTACATGATATGCTATGCCCACTATACTAAGCTTATGACTTTACCTACATGATATGCTATGCCCACTATACTAAGCTAAAAACCTAGGTGAATCTGATTGGGTATAATGAGTTGAGCTCTAAATTATTCTGTTAATTACAGTTCATAACTTATTTAACTTTTGGTCACGATATTAATTATACCAATGAGTGTTTAGAGGACTTAGGATTAATTCGATATTCGAACTCGAATGTAATATCCTAATTAAATTTCGATTTTAGATATAATTTCGAGTTGATTGTATTTTGTTTAAATATAATTTTGCTAATTAATTGTATTTTGATTTAATCTTAATATGATATGGAATATTCTAGAATCATGCAGGGCATTTCAAGTGTAGGCTTTTTAATAGGCAAACGACACGGCGCCCGTGACTATAAAGTCGAAATTGAGGAGGTTTATGTGATGGCCGTCCAATATAAAGAAAGATGGTTGCAGGTAACAGTCATGTGATGCAGTAGCGTGCCGTCATTTCTGAATTCCCTACAAAGAAGTGGCCATTGCGAACTTTTACGTGGTCAGCTTTTACCACATCTTCCATGTCATGTCACTGGTGCACCCAAACCAAAAAGAACGCTAAAATAAATAATTAATTCGCTGTTATTTACAAACTAACAAACGATAGGTTTTGATTTTTCGTAAGAAAATATATTCATTCATTTTCACAAGAAAATATCTCTCTCAAATAATATATTATTCAAAGGTCCAAAAGAAGTTTTAAACATTTTTTACTTTCAATTGGTACTTAGATCAATTATTAAAAAATTCCAAATTCAATTCATTAATCAATTAAATATAAAAAGAAAAAATAAATTATTCTTTTTAGTTGTCATCATAATATTCGAACTTTTATCCCGATTATTTTGGATCGCATGTGTAAATATGACGGATGAATTTTTTTCAGTAATTTTTTTTATAAACACATAAATTTAAACTTAAAATTTACTTAAATAATTATTTATCATTTAACTGAAATATCTTAGTGGCTAACTTGTACAAATATCTTAGTGGCTAACTTGTACTTTCAAATTTATGGAAAATGGCATGATAAGATCTTAATATAGTTGAGATAATAATATGTTTCCACCAACATTTGTTCAACTTAATTGGTGTTTGCCAACTTTTTAACTTCAACTTTGGAGAGAGAGAGAGATCTAGGGACGAAATCATAATAAAAAAATTAAGAGATACCAAAATATATAGAAGTAAATTATTAAAATTTTAAAAGATATAGTATATAAAATAAATTATTAATAAATAAAAATATTATGATAATTAAACTCATGATATTTAAATATTAGTCAAAATTATCTATCTATTTAAATAATTTTAAAAAAATATGTATTACACTTGTACAGAAAATATCAACACTTTTATACAAATGAACAATTATTAAAATATTTTATAAAAAAATGTCGTTATTTTTTTTATGCACTACACACTATATTAAAAATATGTGCCCCAACAATTAAACAATTTTATTATATAATTAACACTACTATGAGTGTTTATATATACATATATATATATATATATATATATATATATATTATAAATCGAAGAGTTGTAGAGCCCTATCTATAATGTGGGATCCAAAGTAAGGTAAATTTGATATGATTGAGTAACTGGATAATTCTTTAATTTGTTGAGATTGTCGTAGCAAATGCCAAACCAACACGATTACTTTATTTTTGCAATCACACGACCGTATGATTTGATGGGGTCAATTAAATCAAGTTAATACATGCACGCCAATTAGCCATCCGGTGGTACACCAGCAAAAGGCTGTCGACTCCGTTGATGCAAATGCCGTGAAACAAATAAAGTACACATCAACTCAACTCATGGATTACATTATTTTTTATTAACTATAAGTTATGCAATGCATTCATCCAATCATAGACCAAGATCATGCATCACACCTTGGATTCCTTCGTCCCTTCACCTGCATGCTTCGATCAACATGGTCTCTAAGATCAAATGGAGAAAATTAAAGTTTATATGCTATGCTACTAGATCTCCTCCATTTAAAAAGTTAGAAATTGTACGTCTTATTCACAGTATTTTTTTTTCATTAAATATGGCATTCGGTATTTCATTTTTAATATTGCGTATCTATATTTTTTATTGCTATTTAAAAAACAGATAAATTAGTTCTCATGTTAGAAAAATATCTCATGCACATAAAAAATTATTTGATATCTCATTTATATCCATTAATCAAATTGCTATTTATATCCATTAAATTAACAGATTTATCAATTTCTTTTGCAACTATTGATCATAAGAATTTTACTACGTATATAATCTCTCATTTGACATATTTAGTACTTTATTGTTCCATTTTCATCTCTCTCTATATATAATATTTAAATGGTTCATGTGTTCAATTAGATTATGAAAAAAATAATTATACATATATATATATATATATATATATATATATATATAAGTTTTCCTTCGTATAACTTATTGTTCCAAAATCATATATATGCAAAGTAGTGAAAATTCATTGGTTCTGTTGATTGGAGAATAAGATCAAGATCAAGATTTTATTTTTTATATTTTATCCAAAAAACTTTTTTTCTCTGTGTGGGTCCCACATCATTTATGATGATAAGAATAAAAAAACTAAAGACTAATTTATTATTCTCTCCTTTGAACTACAATATTCTCAATGGATTAAGATGGACTAACTATTGGACTAAATAAATTTAATCTAGGAATACTTATATGCAATCAAATAGGGCCATTATGATTGGAATTTGTAGATTTCTAATGAATAAAAAGTTAAACATTAAATAGGTGCTTGTATTAGTTGATTTTTATATTAAAGATGACTTTGCACTTTTTTATAAACTGAGTATTGTAGTTTCTAATGAAGTGTGTGTCATCATTTGTTCATGAATGAAATGGTGCATTTTGAATAATTAATAGATGTGTTATCATATGTGATGTTGCATTTTTATGACATCTATAAATAGTTAGTCCCATTTTTTTATAATTTTTTCAATGCAAATTTATTAGAGTAAGGCATAGTATCTAATTACAGTTATATTTTTATGGGTTCAATGTAAGTGCTCCCTAGTTAAGTAAGGAGTATCGTATTACCTACATCTTCAACTAATCTACGGTGGATATTAAATTTTCTCTCTCCTAAATTTATTCATCATAAATTAAGCATCTATAGTTAAAAATACAGATAGCGTGATGCTCTCTACTTAAAGTACTTAAAGTAGAGAGCACCTCCATTTTTTTTAGCTTTATAGTATTGTTGTCAAATATCCACGAGATCAACTTTTTGCAGTGACAAATAAGTCTCTAAAATAGTAATTTATATTTCCTGCTTCAATTTTTTTCTTATTTGTTCCATCACTTGTTTCCAATCACGACCGGTGAACGTAGGTTTCATCTCCAAAACACGGATTTGTGCATTATATATCTGATCTCTTTCTTTGGTCTCTGAACTCTGCAACATTTCTACCAGATGCCTCACAAATGAAAGTGTAATATTTGCTCCGGTGACAATTTACTTGGTTAGAGCAAATTAATCTAGAACACTTCAACAGGTGTGTTAAGAGAGAGAGAGAGAGAGAGAGAGAGAGAGAGAGAGAGAGAGAGAGAATGATAAATGAATGGGTTAACACAAGTCGCACACACAAGAAACTAGCAATCCTCCAAACCATCCTAATCAATTAGCAGCAGATGATGCCATTAAGTCTGCTATAAATTAAATTTGATTGGCGGGTGATCCAGAGTTTGCGATCGAATTAATAATTTTCTCAATTTAATTTTTAAAATCGTCGATTTAATTAGAATATTATATATTTTCGTATACTATTTCGACTCTGAATTAATCAGATATTAATTATTATAAATATCGAAAATCCCTAAAGAGTATAAAAAAGGACCTGTTCCAAAAACTTTGCATGTGGCTAGCCAGTTAAGGCTAATTTGTCCTCATTGCACCCAAACCACTCGGTCATCTCCTCTCAACACCATCCTCTACAAAATGAGTGCCCTTCCCATTCATGCATCATAAACCACATAACAAGAATAAAAAAACCATCTCTCCGGTGCAACCTGCAGCTTGTGGTCACAGAGCTCCACATAGACGACGGCCATGGCTTCCAACTCCGCCTTCTTCATCCTTGTCAACGTCCTCCTCTTCACTGCCGCCAATGCCTGCGGAAGCTGTCCCGGGAAGACACCGCCGCCTCCACCTCCGCCCAAGCCCTCCAGGGGTGGCGGCGCCCCCTGCCCGCCTCCGCCTTCTTCGGCCACTAAGTGCCCCGCTGATACGCTCAAGCTCGGCGTCTGCGCCAATGTGCTCAATGGCCTGATCAATGCCACCGTCGGCCTGCCGCCAAAGGAGCCGTGCTGCTCTCTGCTCGACGGCCTCGTGGACCTCGAGGCGGCGGTGTGCCTCTGCACCGTGATCAAGGCCAACATCCTCGGCATCAAGCTCAACCTCCCCATCGACCTCAGCCTCGTCCTCAACTACTGCGGCAAGAGCGCTCCCAAGGGCTTCCAGTGCTTCTAACTAAGCGCTATCAGCTTCCTACTAAGTAATAACAACTTGGTTTGCATTGCATGGTTTCGTTTACGTAAATTTCTGTTGCTTTATCGATCGATGTCTTCACTCTTTCTTTTACTTTCTCATGTTTTTTTTAAGTTGCTTATTTGCTTATTTGGGTTTGTTAACTAATGTTTCAGCATCAGCTGTTTTGATTTCATGCGAATGCATGCAGCAGCCTTGACGACTGTAACATGATTTGTACCATTATGCATTAATTAATAACATCATCGTCTTTTTCATTAGTGTGCATTTATATATTAATATCAAATGCTCAGGTAATGTTGATCTTTGTCTTGTTGCTTAGAGGTTTGAGAGAATCTTTACACACACGTATATATATATATATATATATTGAGGCTGAAAATTTGAACTTGAAAATAAAAAAAAAGTCATAATATTTTTTTATATATACACATTCCACATTAACGAAAATCTATAATCGAGATTCGTGGATTCTCATGGAGAATTTTCGTTCGAAATTATAATCTCATTTTTTTCTCGGAATAGCTTCGAAGATCGAGATAAGAGACATTACTTTGCCTCCCGTCAAATTCTCAAACCTTAATTCTAGTCTACCCCGAATTCTTGAACCTTGATTCTAGTATACGATAACTTATTTTATTCATTAGATTTTTAATTTAATTTTAGCCGTGAGATCGATTTATTGTTAATATAGAATAATAGAACGATTCCCGACCTTCAAGTATTTGGATTTGGCAAAAAAAAAATTGGTCAATAAATTCTTATTGTCCACAATTGCATCCTACACTATTGTGCGTAGGAAGGCGCCATGACACGGAGAGGCCTTCCTCGAGCACTCGGATCCTCGAGAAGAATTTGTTACAAGATGGACATTGTAATATAAAATTATGGATGTTACAGTATCTATTTTTACTGTACATTGACGGAGCTGACCAACGGTCGCTCGGTCCATTGATCACTTGATCAATGGATGCCCGCGCGATTGATCAACGGACGTCCACTCTATAGATGGACGACCGAATGATCGACCATCGGATGTCCACTCTATCAGTGGACGACCGTGCGCTTGATCACTGGACGTCCGCTCTATCAGTGGACGACCGTGCGCTCGACCACTTGACATCCACTCTATTAGTGGACGACCGTGTGCTCGACCACTGGATGTCCGCTCTATCAATGGACGACCGTGTGCTCGACCACTGGACGTTCGTTCTATCAGTGGACTCCGGGCACTAGACTACCGGACGACCTCCATTGATCGTTCTATCAATGGACGCCCATTGATTTCACGATCATTGGACGCCCAAACTAGTTTTTTATGTACAATATAAAAAGAAAAGAAGGGGAGTTAGTTAGTTACACTTCTGCATAATAAAAATTCTAGTTCAAGTTTTCCCCCCAAATCGCTCTTAGCATTCTCTTCATGTTCTAGAGCTTCTGTGATCTCTAATGACGTCTATGCAGAATTCTTCTGGATCGATCTATTTTTGACATGGTATCAGAGCAAGTCACGATCCATTCACAAAGGAAGCAAGGTGGAGGTATTCGTGATCTGCAACATCATTTATCATGTTTTAGATCTGTAAGATCGTTCATCTTCATCAATCATCTTTGATCTGTAAGATCGTTCATCTTCATCAATCATCTTTGCCTTCTGGTTTAGTTTTTTGGTATTCTTAGAGATCAAGTTTTCTTCGTCTGATTTTCTTGAGACGAATTCACAGTTTATATTCATAGTTCAGTGGATTTTTTGAATATTATGGCGAGTTCTTCAAATCCGCCTTCGAATCCTGGCTCAAATTCTACAAATCTTGACTCAAATTCTGTGAATTCTGTTGCATCTGCTGTTTTAGCGTTAGATCATGTGCATCCACTTTTTCTTCATCCATCTGATTCACGAGGACTGATTTTGATATCAATAAAGTTAAATTGGATGTGAGAATTATGCTAAATGGAGTGTTGCGAGACTAATGCATTACTTGGCAAAAATAAAAAAAGGTTTCATAGATGGATCTTGCATAATTGAATGTTTTGATTCACCACTGCATAGTGAGTGGCATCGTTGTAATGCAGTTATATTATCCTGGATAATTAGTACTGTTTCTAATGATCTAATTGGGACTAATGCATATACTTCTGATGCAGTTAAAGTTTGAAAAGATCTTAAGAAAAGATTTGATACTATAAATGGTACAAGAATTTTTCATCTTCACAGAGAAATAGCTGTAATGGCACAAGGACCATGGGGATTACAGAGTATCATTCAAAACTTAAGTTTCTCTGAGAAGAACTAGTTTCTATGATACCTTCTCTTGGTGTTCTAAATCCGGAAGAAACAGAATACTTTCAACAGTTAAAATTGTTTCAATTTCTGAATGGCTTGAATGAGACTTATTCTGCAGTAAAATCAAAGATAATACTTATGAGGCCCGTGCCAAATGTGAATCAGGCATATTCCATGTTAATTGAAGAAGAGTCTCAAAGAAAGAATTCCTTTAATTCTAGTTCTTGTGCTATAATAAACTCTGTTGGTATGCTTGGAGTTAATGTTCAGAATCAGAAATGGAGGAAAAATAAAAAAATCTATTATGTGAGTACTGTCACAAATCTGTGCATGTCAAAGCACAATATTATAAGATCATTGGTTTTTCGGCCAATTTCAAGTTTACCAAGAAAAAGAATCAGTTTGCAACTAATCAGACAACTATTCCAGAATGTTCAATAATATCAAATTATGGGCAGAGTAATACTTCAAAAAGTGCTTCAATTGAGTCTTCCTCAATAATGCAATCATCAGCCATTAGTTTTGATCAATATCAGGAGATCTTAAAGATGCTTAATCAAGGTTCATCTTCAAGTGCTATGACAAGTATGGCAGGTAATGATATTCTCATATTTGGACACACAAAGGTCAAATGAATAATAGATTCAGGGGCTTTTGATCACATGGTTTCTTCTCTGAATTTTCTTACTAATGTCAAAGAATTAGTTGGCGAAAGACATGTTAAACGACTAATGGAGAAGTTAATATCATAACACATACAAGATATTATATTATATCAACAGGAGATAAACTCAATAATATTCTTTATCTTTCTGATTTTAAATATAATCTGATATCTGTCACCAAATTAGCCAAGGATATTTATTGTTCAGTGATTTTTTATCCTGATTTTTGTATCTTACTGGACCTTTGTTCTGGGCTGGTGAAGGGGATTGGTAGACAAGAGGAGGTCTCTATTACTTGATACAAATTCCTGCAGGATCAGAGAATAGTTTAGCCACAAGTCTTCAACAACAAAGTGTCAAAACTGTGAAGAAACCTCCTATGAAGTTTGTTTCAGTAGCTGAAATAGATAATGATACTTTGTTGTGACATAGAAGATTGGGACATATACCATTCAACAAACTCAAGTTTGTGACCAATTTACAAGCTGTTAAAATTGTCAATAAATGTCATTGTCAAGTTTGTCATCTATCTAGACAATCAAGATTACATTTTGTACTCAGTAAATATGTATCATTGCAACAGTTTGATTTGGTTCATATAGATGTATGGGGTCCTTATAAATCTCCGAAATATGATGGTTTTCGTTATTTCTTGACAATTGTTGATGATTGTACTCGGATGACTTGGATTTTTCTTTTGAAGTTGAAATGTGAAGCTGAGTTGTTCCTCAAATAATTTATTATGTTAATTCACACTCAGTTTAACAAATATATCAAAGTTATCAGATTTGATAATGGTTCAGAATTTACAAATAATAGTTGCAAGAGTTTTTTCCTTGAAAAAGGAATTATACATCAAACTACTTGTGCTTATACTCCTCAACAGAATGGTGTTGTGGAACGGAAGCATCGTCACTTACTTGAGGTTGTTCGAGCACTTCGTTTTCAAAGTTCACTCCCTATTCGGTTATGGGGAGATTGTGTGTTGACAACTACACATATTATCAAACACCTTCCTTTGGTCGTCTTGAATAATAAAAGTCCTTATGAGAAGTTATTTGGGGCTACTCCAAAGCTTGACTATTTCAGGGTATTTGGTTGCTTATGTTATGCAGTAACTACAAACAATTTAGATAAATTTTCTCCAAGGGCAGCAGCTTCTGTGTTTTTGGGATACTCAAGTACACAGAAGGGATACAAATTATTACATCTTACTACAAACAATTTTTTTGTGAGCAAGGATGTTATTTTTCATGAGGATTATTTCCTTTCTCTCATGGTGATAATTCAGATTTGCTCATTCCTACAGCTATGAAAAATGGTTCAGAGTTTGATCCATTCTCACAAGTTATTTTCTCTCAACCGTCATCTAATCAGAATTCTGATATTCATGGAACTTTAACAGCTCCTCCAGTTTTTGTTCCTGGTGATACTTCTGATTTATTTTCAGATGATCACAT
Organism: Pontederia paniculata; assembly: GCA_001647135.1. Classification (NCBI taxonomy): domain Eukaryota; kingdom Viridiplantae; phylum Streptophyta; class Magnoliopsida; order Commelinales; family Pontederiaceae; genus Pontederia; species Pontederia paniculata. Next base: position 101,094 of record LTAE01000266.1, on the reverse strand, counting down.
TTTTGTTCCTGATGATACTCAGAATTTTCATACTGATCATAATGATACTCCAGATATTCATCATGGTCATATTGATACTCAATCTCCTATGGTTAGTAATAGACCTAAACGTGCTATCATGCCTCCTATTTGGCTTCATGATTATGTTACTAATGTTGCTTCCTGTTCAGAAAGCTCTACATATCCTATTTCTGACTTCATATCTTATTCTCATATGTCGATACATTATCAATCTTTTCTTGCTAAGATCGATTCCATACATGAACCTACAACTTTTTCTGAAGCTATGGAGAATCCTTTGTGGGTCCAAGCAATGAAGGAAGAAATAGATGCACTTCAGTTGAACAACAATAGGGATGTTGTGGGCTTACCTCCAGGAAAGAAAGCAATTGGATGTAATTGGGTATATAAGATCAAATTCAAGGCTGATGGTCAGGTGGAAAGGTATAAAGCTCGCTTAGTGGCCAAGGGTTATAATCAAAAGGAAGGTGTTGATTATACTGAAACTTTTTCTCCTGTTGCGAAGATGGCGACAATTCGTTCAGTCATTTCTATTGCTGCTCAACATCGTTGGCCTCTTTTTCATCTAGATGTGAATAATGCTGTCCTCAATGGTGACTTGTTTGAGGAGGTTTACATGCAGCTTCCTCTTGGCTTTCGCAATCAGGGGGAGAAAATGAAGGTATGTAGATTGCGAAAGTCATTATATGGGCTCAAACAAGTATCACGTCAATGGAATCTAAAGCTCACTCAAGTTCTTCTAGCTGTTGGTTATTGTCAAAGCAAGCTAGACTATTCTATGTTTACAAAGAAGGTTAATGATCAGATTGTTGTCTTCTTGGTATACGTGGATGATATCTTACTTACTGGGAACAATGTTCAGCTCATTGAAGAAGTGAAACATGTTTTACAGAGTAGTTTCCGAATCAAAAGTCTTGGAGAATTGAAATATTTTCTTGGTTTGGAGGTTTTACGATCAGAGAAATGTATAATTCTTACTCAACGAAAATATGTCTTAAGCTTGATTGAAGAATCTGGTACAAGTGGTGCTAGAGTTACAAATGTTCCTTTGGAGCAGAATTTGAAGTTAACTTCTGCAGAGTTTGATAGGATATTTGTGAAGAATAGCACATATAAAGTATTGGATGATCCAGGTCCTTATCAACGACTAATTGGAAGACTTATATACTTAACAATAACACGACCATATATTTTTTTTGTTATTCAACATCTTAGTCAGTTTATGCAGGAGCCGAAACAATCACATTTATATGCAACAAAAAGAATAATAAAGTACTTGAAGAATGAACCAGGGAAGGGATTGTTTTTTGAAGTTGTGCAAAGTAAGAAAATGGAAGTATATTTTGATGCAGATTGGGCTGGTTGCATGTTGACTAGAAGGTCTGTGATAGGTTTTTGTGTCAAAGTTGGAGGAGCTTTGATCTCTTGGAAGTCCAAGAAGCAAGAAATTGTTTCTAAATCTTCAGCAGAATCTGAATATAGAAGTATGACTACAACATTGTCTGAAGTTATTTGGTTAGATAGAATTTTTACTGAACTTGGAGTGGAGCTGTTAAAACCAATTCAGATAAATTGTGATAACAAAACAACAATGCATATTGCAGCAAATCATATCTACTATGAAAGAACCAAACATATTGAAGTGGATTGTCACTTCGTAAGAGAGAAAATAAAGGCGGGTTTCATTCAAACAAAGTATGTTACAACTACAAAGCAGATGACAGATATCTTCACGAAGGGATTAGGAGCAAAACAACATCAGGATTTACTTACCAAGTTAGGCTTAATAAATCTCCATAAAGCCTAACTTGAGGGAGAGTGTCACAAGATGGATGTTGTAATATGTAATTATGGATGTTACAGTTTTCTGTTTTTACTGTACACTGGCAGAGCTGACCAACAGTCGCTCGGTCCATTGATCACTTGATCAACGGACGCCCGCGCGGTTGATCAACGGACGTCCACTCTATAGATGGACGACCGAATGATCGACCACTGGATGTCCACTCTATCAGTGGACGACCGTGGGCTTGATCACTGGACGTCCGCTCTAACAGTGGATGACCGTGCGCTCGACCACTGGACATCCACTCTATCAGTGGACGACCGTGTGCTCGACCACTGGATGTCTGCTCTATCAATGGACGATCGTGTACTCGACCACTGGACGTCCGTTCTATCAGTGGATGTTCGGGCACTCGACTACCGGAAGACCTCCATTGACCGTTCTATAAATGGACGCCCATTAATTTCACGATCATTGGACACCCGAACTAAGATATTTTTTTTATGTACAGTATAAATGGAAAAGAAGGGGAGTTAGTTAGTTACACTTCTGCATAATAAAAATTCCAGTTCAAGTTTTCCCCCCAAATCGCTCTTAGCATTCTCTTTATGTTCTAGAGCTTCTGTGATCTCTAATGGCATCTATGCAGAATTCTTCTGGATCGATCTATTTTTGACATAATTGGAAAATGGGGATTAAAGTTGCAAATATTAAGGTTTTGTTTGGCTACTCAAGTGATGATGGATTGGGAAAGAAATATGGGATGAAAATGGATAATTTAAATTAAAAGTCAATTTTATTTTTTAATCCAATAAATTTAAAATATCATAGGCAAGGGCAAAATGGTTAAGAAGGATTGCCCCATGTCTTGGTGGAATGAAAGATAAGAAGTTTGATAATGTTAGGTATCCTTTTTAAAATTTAAATAAAATATATTATTAAATTAGATGTGCTACCAACAATTCTAAAAGAGTAAGTCGATAGGAAGAGTAATATCTTTATCTTTATATTCTTAAATCATCCTTATGTGTGGGCCGCCGACAACTTTGGTTTAGCCCAAAGTTCAACACGTGGACAACTAAAAGAGAAAATTAAATTTTAAATAAGAGCAACATCATTTGAACTAAGTACCTCTAGCTCTAATACCATGTTAAATTATATGTGTTATCAATAGTCCTAAAAATTTAAGCTGATAGAAAGAACAATATCTTTATATTTATATTCTTAATACATATTCAAACATTAATTATACTAGTCCATCCTTCGTTATTGTAAAGCCCAGAATTTTCAAAAGATACAAAGGAAAGAAAAATAAAGGAAAGAAAAAGAAAATATTATATTTAGATTTAGATTTAAATAAGAATTTGAATTTAAAATATATTTTTAAATTCAAATCCAACTCCGACAAACCTTAGGTCTTTCCCTATAAATATCCCTAAGCCTCAAGGAGAAATCTCAAACCCTCATAATTTTCTCTAAAGCCACTAGAAAGATTTCTCTCCTCTCTATCTCCCTTCTCTCCTCCTCTCCCCTAAGGTAAGACAAAAATAATTTGTCTTTAGTTTCTCTTCTCTCATGATCTCATACCATAGGGATAATGTAGGAGAAGAAGCAATGAAGAGCCACGTGGAGGAAGAACAAGAAGGATCTAAAGTCTGAGAAAAATCACAGAGAAAATCCTAAAAAAGTGAAAAAGGTATGTAAAGGGGACCCTTAGGGTTTATAGAAGAGATGAGATTATCTA
>LTAE01000266.1:44579-91452 GCA_001647135.1 Pontederia paniculata | reverse complement strand
ATTTCTCTTATTATTATTATTATTATTATTATTATTATTATTATTATTATTATTATTATTATTATTAAATTTATCATTTTTTTCTTAACTAAAAATAATATACATCCATTCTTGTTGAAAACTAAAACCTAGATTTTTGAATTTTGATGATAGTTTAATTTGATCGATTAATTCTACATAAATCAAGAATCAAAATAATAAATTGTCAAAAATAAACTACATTTAAAAAATATAGATATATAAAATAATAATTTTTTTTACAACAAAAATAATCACACGAGTGATAAAATAAAAAAAATCGTCAAACTAATTCTATTTTCGTGTTCAACATATAAAATCCTTTCATAAAATCAATTTAAAAAAGTTAAAAAATAATAATGAGGTAATTAATAATTTTACTATGTCATTAGGTTTAGCATAGAACTAAAGTTTATTATATAAAATTGAAAGTTAATGCTCATATTTAAAGTTGAAATTAAATTTAAAGTTAAAAGTTGATTGAAATAATAAATAAGAAAGGACAGAGAAAAGAGTGAAAAAGTAAAAAAGAAACAAAATTTCGACCCGCTTCCTGCTAAAAGCAAGAAGCGGAGACGGGAAAACTTAATCTAAAAAAAATCACACTTCATAAGAATTTAAAAAAACTGAGACAATTTTTTCTTTAAGACATTAAACTAACTGCCAATAGCATTATGAATGAATTGAAAGTAAAGAGGGGAAAAAAGACACTTCATTCTAATCCAAAATCTTTTTTTTTGTTTCGAACTCAATTTTGAGGTTTAAATAATTTGTTGCTTCAAACTCAATTTTGAGGTAATTTCTTGTGTTCACCTGTTTTTTCTTCCCCACCATTCACTCACTCCCTTATCCAACATGCCTTGAGTTACTTCGGAGCCAAGACCTTACAATGTCCCAATTAAGACCACACTCAATTATTCTCTGCATTTCTGTTCCTCATACAGACATCAGAAATCCAACGCAAACTCTTATTTGCATTGTCATTCTCTATCCTTGAAGAGATAACATAAAGCCAAAATTATCAAAGGAAATGAGACGAGCCGATGGGACGTGAAGATTGCATGACATATATAACAGTGCATACAAATGAGTTTACTATATTACAACTTTAGCAAAAGAGAAAGCTCTATACCTTCAGCCGCTTGTGCTATACAAATGCTTGCGGAAACTTGACATGTATTCCATGTGTATAAGCTATTGAACAAGAAGATTATTCACGGTAATGTTGATGTTGTTTGTTCTTAATAAATCCTGCAAACATAACATTAACTCAGATACATTGATCACTGACTATGTAAGGTTACAAAAATAACTACACATTACCTGAATTATTAGTTCATCAGGAACGTGGGGTAGAACCTCCCGTACGCTTGCAACCATGGCAAGTATTTCTGTGTTTCCATTAACAGATCGGGAAGTATTCCTAAGCCGGATGCCCCCAGCATTTCTGGCAAACCTGCTGGAAGAAGAGGCAGGAATAGAGGATGATCCCGATGCATGATGGGGAGGCCACAAATTCCACGCACCATCATCTAGAGAACCATGAGAATAGTTTTCACTCACTGATGCCAACTGCCTCATCATCATCTGTACTCTACTAAGCCCAACTGATCTTATTGCATTAGATGTGCTGGCACTATCGACTCCTGGATTGGTCCATGGAGACGCCCAACCTGAATCTAAGCCACCTCCCCTGCCCAGCCAAAAAAATTGAAGAGTAGCTCAGCTTCAAGAGTGATAAACAAATAGCATAAACTGGAAGATTAGTCAGCTCCAATCAAAGCTACAAGTTCAAGTAGAAGGCACCTCCAAATGGAATCAGATGGATCCTGTATTGGGCTAGGAAATGCTCCAACTGGTAATGCATTATCAGGAATTCTCTGCTGATTGGATTCCGAAATTGGATTTTCAGGAAGTTGTTGGATGCTGGTGGCATTTCGTGCATTTGTGTGTCCTTCGGCATTAGAAAAACAAAGAGGTCTCCAACATGTAGGACAAGAATACGCTTCAGTTAAACCCTGATCTAACCTGGATAAATGTCCACACATATTTGTCAGTAGGAGAACAAGACAGAAGATATTGAGATATGAACCTATTATTGAAAAAAAAAGAATCACATTTTTTTTGTGCTTACAGAGTTATATTGAGACAAAAGATTACCATATGGAAGGATCACAGAATAATGCTTGCTTCCAGTCCAGATAGTTTCTTTTAGTCTCTCATGACAAAAATGAATAATTCCATAGCTAAATAGGCTTTCCCATAACAATGCATATGCACTGAAGCCAGGAATATTAAAAATATAGGCCCAGCTAAATAAGGGACTGTATTACAATTTAACAAGTAAAGGCACAAGCCAATGTTCAAATACAATGATAAGTAAACACGATAAAAGATGATAGCGGGTCTAAAGAAGTACATAGTGCTTATGCCTTATGGTTTAGTGTGAGAAACAGCAGTTCACAGATGGAATCAGATATGCCATATGAAGTGTAGAATATAGATTTTAGGTTGACAACTAATTAATTTATGATGTTCAAGCCTTCTTTTAAATTCATCAATATGCCAATTCCCAACTGGACATGAGTGAAAGGTTCAGTATATTCATATATTGCACAGTTTATTCACGCACTTCATTTACTTCTATGGTCAGAGATAATTCTCATAGTGGAATCGAAAAAGTAAAGTAAAATTTTTTGGTTCATGTCATTCCATTCCCTCAACTCCAATTCGCGATTCCCGCATCTAGGGGAGAGTATGTCAGATGGAATAATTTTTTAGACGTATTACCTTATCCTCAAGGATTGGGACCCCTTTTTACGGGTCAGTGGAACCTTTATGCCCAAAACCCCGAAGATCTTGAGTATCAACCATCTTACTCACAGAGTCACAGTAGGACCTTTTAGCACCCAATAAGACTTCTGAACTATTTTTGGAGAAAATAGCAACTTGACCTTGATTGTAGACATCCCTTTAAATCAAAGAACGGAACCTAGCTCAATCTTGGTAATTTTCATCAAGAGAATGAAGTGAATCTTAATTGTATCCTAGTAAAAGATCCTGGCTTGATTCTTCAACTTTTCTTTGAGAGAAAGGCTTGATTCCTTCTTTTGTTTCATCCACTAATTAGTTAAAAGATTATATGGTTCAAATGAAGTTATCAGTTGTCATTTTTTGCTTTGCCCACTGTTGCGTGCCTAGGATGATTGCCAAGTTTTTATCCTTGATTAAAAAAGGCCTTTAGTTAGTTACTAACTGGCAAGGACAGGATCTCATTTCACAAAATGTTTAAGATGTTCTCGCACTAATATAAATTGCAACAACAAAAAAAAAGATCAGATTATTGAAATGCATGAAACATACCAAGATCTCAAGCATGCTAGATGAAAAAGATGGCCACAAGATAGCTTTTTTGCCTTAGCCATCGGTCCCTGTTGAACATTCGCTCAGTCGTCACAATGAGCAGTGGCGCATATTAGATATGTAAGATGCTTGGAGAATACTTACTCTGCAAATAGCACATTCATCATTGTAAGCGCAGAGCTCCTCATATGTAGCATCAGCAAGGGCTTCATCAAGGGAAGCTAGGGCTTTCCACAACTTGATATACACTTTCACTCTCTTCACAATAGCACTTATGAGAGCCTGTTTTCTCTTAAATATTTAGTTAATCAAAATCTAGTCGCGTCAACAAGACATTGATACTTTGTAAAGATGACCACATAAACAGTACCACTTACACGAGAGTGCAAGAAGAGAACAGCATCAGATAAATGTAATGTCATGCCATGAAGCCACCAAGTTATCAAGTAATGACCTAATCCCATTACCAAGGACATTAACTCTAGGATGAAACCACAATGTCTGATGAGAAACCCTTTCCATTCAGATAGAGATCCTGCAGTAACATTTCATATTGTAGACCATAAAGTTTATATATGACCAGAATTCAGTATTTTATCCATTTATAATAAATTTTCACATATTTAAATAATATTCCACAACAATTCAAATATTGCCTATAAAGTATAGACAACTGGTAACAAGAAACCAGGAATTTGAAAATAGGACATTTAAGTGAAGTAGAATGAATGTGACGCCATGGAAAATGAGAAGCGCAGGACCATATGCTTGTCAAGTTGGTCTGGTAGATGAGAATGACAGAAGATATAGAATACCAAGAATAGGCTGTTGTTCCACAAAATTTGATTTGGCAAGTGCTTTTAACCTTTTTCCGATGATCGGTCTCTCATTTGAGTTATTCCACCCTTCCACATGGAAATATTAACGAGAGGGATATAAAGTGTCCTGGATCATCTGAGATTACCTATTAACCCGTGACAAATGAAGGCACTTTTTCACGGTCATCTGGGTACGAACCCTCTCATTTAGCTAGAGACTAGGATACTGTAATTTCTAGTTTCGTGTACTACAGTTCAAAAATGACTATTAATTATAACATTTTAGCAACAACAGTTTATATGCATGCCATGGAACAAACTACACTGAAAATACGCATCAAAGCAATCACCAGGTATACTACATCTGCCATACATAAAAAGAAGATATCAGCTGCTAAACTGTATAACCACCTGCCATTGTTTTGCTCTTGGGGTCAACAGAATCAGCACTGGTGTCAACAGAATGCCGTTGAGAAATCTCAATCAATTGGAACCCATGAACCATCATTGCCTGAAAAATGACTAGATCTCATAAGAACACTTTCACTTTCATGCAAATTGGATATAAACTCGTATTGGCAATTTGTAATCTTATCTAATACCAATAGTAAATTGCACAGACAAACAGTAGAAACAAATTCAGACGACTTTGATCCAGTATACAAGAAAGTACAAGAGGAGATTACCTGTAACGTCTCAAAAGCTATACTGAGAGGCTCAAAGAATAATAGCACAAAAAAACTTGATTCGAGTGCTGTATTGATCGACACACATAGTTTCATCCTGAAGTAAAAATAATCAGCATGAGTTGCTTGCTAAAGAAACTCAGATCCTAGAAAGATAAAAAAAGGAGCTGCACTCTGATCTAAGTTCACCTAATAAATTCGACAGACATAAAGCCAAGTACAATAAATTATTACACAAATCAATCATCCAATACAAGTATTTGACGTGAAATTTGACAAGAAGGAAAGTAACATGAAATAAAATTGGCGTGTTTATTGTTTCATCAGATTCTATCAGCTATTAAAGTTTTAGACAAGATAGTGCATCAAGAAAAAAAAGAAGCCACTATCAAAGAAAGAAAACATAAGGTTTCTTAACAGTGCAATTAAGAGGAGTAAATGTAAGCCTTGTGATGCCTATGTAGCTATAAATTCACTTCAAAGAAAAAAGGAGAGAGTAAATATGCAGAAATGATTTGGTAGCATCATGAAAAGAATTGAAGTAAACTTCACTATGCTTGAAAGCAGTTGAAACAAACTCAACCCTGGTTTCTTCATATTTCATACCAACTATTTGTATGACTGCAGTTATACAAGCTATGATAATTGAATGAGACCGAGAAACAAGATAGAAGTAAAGCAGCTTTGTGCAATATGATTGCTGGACCACAGAATTTCAGAAATAGATCAAATTTTATAACCACCATTTGTCACTTACATATATAATTCAGAAGGTAAACATGAAGGATCCACGTATCATATTCACCGACATATCGGCTAAATAGGATCAAGAATCTATTAAACAATTGATTCTTAAAACAAAATCTAGATAGTGAAAGAAGTTACCAGAGAATATCAGCAGAAAAAACCAGCAACAACGCTGAATATACTCGGAAGTACATTGCTGGTGTTGTGGTGGGAGATGCATTTAACCTTTCAAGTCGATCTCTGGCTAATAACTGAAACATCTGGAAATCACAAAAAACAAAAGAAAAAGAATCTGTCACAACTACAAGTACATAGCTAAATCATCATAATTCTCCAAAGAAGACACAAGAAGACCCCTTTCTTTTAGAATGAATGACTCATATGTTGGGACACATTACCTTAAAAAAAGAAAGAATGATCAGCCAAGTTGACCACAATACCACTTGGGAAATATTAGGTGACACAACCAATGGAAGAAAAGTTCCCTGCTCAAACAAGTGGCAAATTTATTAATTTGAATATTATTTTGAAAAAGTCATAATGTGAATGATGTTAATCTAATTCAAGATATTCAATTAGAAGACTAATCTACTTCCACTAAATTCTTTTTTGAGGGGGGAGTCATCTAATTCTAAGATATTCAACTAGAAGACTAATCCAATTTCTCTAATTTTGACCGGTTAGCATAGAGGAATTAATTACAAGATCAAAATATTGAAATGAAAAACCCAACTGTGTATCCGATCGATAAGTTGATCATAGCATCAGCATGAGATTATTAAGCATAATAGCTAGAAGAGAGAAAAACTGAAGAGAACATGTGGGATGGAACAATAATGATATTAACTATGATTTCATATGCACTCATCTCAAAATTACACATCCATAAATCATCAATCTAATTATCACTTCTTTGTATCCCATAATGAGGTAACTATTATACTTCAGTGTATAATATTATCATTCTGCTGACATAATTACCTAGAGCCTTCTAGTTATTCCAAAAAATCAACAAATCTCTTTAGTTATTATTTTTCTTTCTTTTTTTAACTTAGGTTATAACAGATAGGAGCATGTCTTACGATATTTCAATATAAATATAGATAAAAATATAGCAGAAACAGATACTGTAAAACATACACATCATTTATGAACCTGATACTGCACTAAAAAATAGCATGAAACTAGTATCCATGAATAAAGGTTGACAGACTGGTACCTTGTAAATCATGTAGTTTATAAAACGTTCCAGCAAATTTTTAGTCTCCAAAGCATGCAACTGAACAAAAAAAATAGTCTGCAGAACCATAACGAAATGTCAAAAGGTTTAGAAAAGAACCAAATGCAAGCTAACATCCTCTTGAGAATTCAATGATAAGAAAGAAGAGATGGCATGAGAGGTAGTATTTCGTAGTTTTAGCATGGAAGGCGGTTACATGCTCAAATTCCACTTACACTATTCAAGAAATCATTACCAGTTAGCATTACTAGTCAATTGGAAAATATTTAAACCACAAAGTACATAATTTTCAGTGAAATCAGTTCCAATTGTTAGCTTGCAACTTATCACCCACTTAAAATAACTTAATCGGCATAAGAGAGAAACCCATAGATTTTAGACAAATCATGACACCATGATATATTCCCACTCAGACCTTGAAATCTTTGTATCCAAATAAGTGAGTGAAGTTTTAGCGAACTTTGCCAGAAACTCTAAATACAAAGAATTTGAATACTTGAAGCAAGTTAAACCATGTGCATGAGGCAATTCAAATTACCGACCACCTAATTTTGCAAAGCATGTTAATATAAGGTTTTTGACATTTGAATATTCAAATCAATTGGATTTCTAGTCAAACATGCAGGAATCATACCAGAATGATGACCATTAGTGAAGAAGGGAATATTATGATAAGAGAGAACACACAATGATCACGATTAGTGCAAATTATATTCATATACCTTAAGCAACAGCACGACCAGTACGAGAACATTGGCGACAAAGTTCGCAAGCAAAACCACGGTCACGCGTGAGCTCAAAAGCGCCTCAAGCGGGAGCGCAGCCGAGCTTTGCGAACCTCCACCGCCGGAGTCCGCATCCTTGGCCTCATCCAGCGCCGAGATCACCCACCACAACAACCCACCGACGCTCGCCGCCGTGCTCGCCGCCGAGAGGCACAGCAACTGCCCAGCTGCCATCCCCCAACCGCCGCCAACAACAACAGCAGCAGCTTCCCGTTACTCCGCGAACAGGATTCTACCCTGAAGTCCCTATCATTCCCCGCACTCGAATTAGCTTATCGCTATCGATCCATCAAGGAAAACGACATGGAAAAAAATCCCCAAATATTAGCAATCCGAAGACTTTCCAAAAATTGCACCAAATTTGCGTCGATCGGGCGTCGAATCAAGCGGCAAGAACCCTAGAAAAATGAAAAGATTCCTTGATCGGAGATTGAGATGGCGTCCGACGAGGGTTTCGGAAATTGGAGTCTTCTTCGAGTTCTAATTCTCTCTCTCTCTCTCTCTCTCTCTCTCCTCTGAGAGGGAAAAATCTTACAGAGGAGGAGAGAGAAAGAGGAGATAAGAAGGGGGCTCAGTTTCGTACGAAATGGAGGAATTAATATGCTTTTGGTTCCCGTTAAGACGAACGTTAAAAATTGAACGCCGTCACCGACCGGCGCCTCGAGGTCCGATGCGCCGCGGGAATAAGTTTAAGGTAAGCGCTCCCGCTGGATTTGGAGCGTCGGATAGAAGGTGAGTCGCCTCATCGACGGCGGATGATGGATGAGTCGCAGGGTTGGTGTGATGGGATTTCTGCCGTTTCGACGACGTTTCGCCACGTCAGTTTCTTTTCCCTTGCATAAAAAAGAGTCATTAGTTATTTTATTTAGGAATTATTAGTTTTTTTTAGTTGCATGAAAAAAGCATCAAATCTTATGACCAATTTTGGTGACCCGTTCGCGTCTTAACCAATTCATTCATGTGATGGATTTGATTTGTTCGAATCTAAATTTAGATTTAATATGTTGAATTGGACAGTTCAATGACTCTGTTCCAATTATTAATTTTGGGATTTTTCTGTTTGAAAAAATAAATGAGGGAAATAGCACTGTCTCGGCTTTGAATATTATTTATTATATTTTTTTACTGTTGAAATATCATTTGTTATAGAATATTCTCAATGATCTATCAATATATTCATATGTCCATTTTTTCCCTTATGTACTAGTTTAGATTTTCCAAACTAATTTAATAATTGTGAACTAATTCATCTTACAGCTTGAATGGTAAATTGAATAAAGCAAGCGTCCCCCGTTGTTAGAAAAGATAATTTGAAATTAAAGTAGTAAAAAATCAAAAAATGTATTTGATATCTTATTTGTCAACGATCTTGAGAATTTTTAAATCATAGAACTTTGGAAAAATGAAAAAAAAACAAACGATATAAATTTAATCGGTTAAAGATCAATGAATGGATTTGTTGGATTGTCGGTTAAAGCGTAATTAGGAATTAGAACGCAGTGCAATCACATACTCGTGAACCCAGAAGTTTCCAATTTAACTATTACAAATAAAATTTATCTAAATTTTTTAAATTTATTTTTTTATGCCAAAATAATAAAAAAATCGAATTGGATTCCAATGAATAATTATGCTTTTTTTTGCATATGTAGCTTAATTTGGTAGTAATGGACTCATGGAGATATCATAAGGTGGTCAATCTACTTTGGAGCCAACATTGCATGATCCAAAGTTTAAATACCTTGCTTTGCGTAAAAGGAGCATAAAGCCAACTAAAAGTGCCACTTAATAAAAAAAAGGACTACTTAATTACTGTGGTCACGGACGAAAATTCAGATCTACATGTTCCACTTTGAATTCATGTGAAATGAAAAAAAAAGTAATTGCGAAGAAAAAAAATTTATGTTAAGGACAACGGAATTTAACAATGTCACATGTTCTTTTTTCACAAATTATAGCAAAAATAATACATATGTGTAAAATGTAAGAATTTTTAAGAAGGCCATAATATTCTTTTTTATGGAAAATTCAAATACTTGAGTTTTTTCTGTTTTAAAAATAAAATATATTTTCGGAAAAAACTGTCTTAATTAATTATTTCAAAATAGCTTGAAATTTTAAATTACACTTATACGTGACATGATATGGAGAAAATTATTCTTTTAAAAACGTGTTATGCTATAATTTATTTGCTGTTGATCAAACTCTTTTAATTACATGATTTACAGAAAAATATTCTTGTTCATGAAAACATGGACAATTGAAGTGTGAGCAACTTATCATTTTCTTTAATTCCATAAGTTTAGGTTTGCATACGCAAAATTCAAAATTATATAAAGAATTCGGTCCAAGAAAATTAAATAAGAACTTTGCACGTGCAATGCAAATAAATGTTGTAAACCAAAGTCAATATTATATTAACTTGTGGCCAGGAATCATCCTCCATGTTTCCTAAAGGATCGATCATTATTGCAAATTCATATATTAATTGCACCGACATTAACTGCCTATGATTATATATTATGCAACAATTATTGTCACATAACTTATAAGGATTTAAGAATAAAAGTATTCTTATAACTCTTACAAACACAAGAAAGATAATGCAATTATATAATGGGCAAGGGGAAAAATGTCTCCATAACCGCACCCTCCAGACCCCTCCGCTTCTTCCCTCCCCTTGATCCCTCTCTCTTCCTTCATTTTGTCAAACTCTCCCAAACTGAGCTATGTCGTTGTTGCACGCGGAACACATTCAGAGGTGGCTGTGAGCCTACCTTACCTGTCCCCCTCTCAGCTAAAGAGGCTTCAAAATGCGATTACAAAGGAAGTAGTCATCTTTAGCAAGGAAGTTGCCCCGAGCGGCAACGAGCTTAAATCATGTCTCGTGGGGAGATTTCTCACAACCGCAATGTCGTTGGACCTTCTGAAGGAGACACTTCCTAAAATCTGGTCACTCAACTCCCCTCTTAAAATTACTGAACTTGCAAATTGTTTTCATGTTTTTTATTTTGCAGATCCAAAGGAGAAGGAGCGTGTACTCATAAATGGTCCATGGGTAATTCAAAGGAATAGGTTACCTTACCTAAGCCCTTTTTTAGACCACTTGATGAAAAAACTAACCTCCACCCTTGTTTGGATCAAGCTACCAGGGCTCTCCTATGAACTGACCAACAAAGAGACAAACATGCGCATCACTACTCACTTTGGCACACCATTAAAAGTAGATGAGCATACGATTCAAGGAGAAAGAAATAAGTTTGCAAGAGTATGTATCGATCTGGATCTCTCAATCCCTATCAAACAAGGTGTTTGGATCAAATCTCCGGATGGGAACAAGTACCTTCAAAGAGTATTATATGACAACCTCCCTAACTTCTATTTTGGTTGTGGCAGAATCGGTCATATGATCTCCTCATGCCCTGATCGTCAACCGGAAGCCAGGGAGATCACAAGTACAATGGATCGTAAGCAGGAACCTTTACTCTACGGAAACTGGATGCGAACTCACCATCATCGCCGCCAACTGCCCGAACGACAACCACTGCAATCGGAGAAGACGACCTCACGTGCTCACTCACGTGACCCCATACGCCGAAAAGGGCCACTTTCAGTCATGAACCCAACTCAAGGCCATGAACCGGTGCTAAATCGTAATAGTTTCCAACCCCTCAGTGAGACAGATCAGGAGCGTTCAACAACTGATCAAGCGGCAAACAGAGGACTAAGGGTTGCAACGGCCTTAAGTGAAGGCATTTCACATATCGAGACGCACGTGAGCAGTATAGCTGGCCCACAACTGCTCTGCCTCGCACGTGATGATAAGGTCCCTCTGTTTTGTAAACCTAATACCTCTAACTCATCGTTATCTTCTCCTTCTTCACCTCTCTCTAGGGTTCCAACACCTCTCCGGCAAGTCAATAGGGAGGGAGACTACCTCTCTCGAGAGGAGCATGAAAATGTTACTCAAAAGGTTACAGAGTGGCTTCTCATGTCTAGATCAGACGAAGGGGAAGTATCGCATGGCTCACCTACAGAGACAGATGAGGAGTCCCTGGACGTCGACCTCACCCCTTTCATAAGAACCGAGCGGAAGAGGAATCGGAAGGCTAAACAATGTTTCTCCCCTCCACCTCCTTTGCTCATAACCAAGAAGAAATCAGGAGCAAAGAAAGCGGACAAGGTAAGCCATATCATTGCATCTTCAACTACGAACAAGAATAAAATTTTGGTGCAAGTTTCGGAGGAAGATATACCTCCAGCCCTCAAGGAGAATTCTAAATGAAGATTCTATTATGGAACTGCCGAGGCACTTATCGTAGTAAAGTGCGTGACCGGCTTAAGGATATCATCAACACTCACCAACCTGACATGGTCATTGTTGTGGAAACTCACACGCATAAAGTAAAGTTGGAGAAAGTCATTAACCAACTAGGCCAAGGATGGAATGGGACCTATAAGGAGCGCACTGGAGCTACAGGGGGCATCATCCTCGCATGGCACTCCCCTCACTTACGGGTAACATCGCTCCTTACTTCTTTGCAACTTATGCATGTAGTCATCTCTATGAACAATCACTCTCTTCTTCTCTCTTGTATCTATGCTAGCATTTTACCTAATGAGCGTAATAATTTATGGCGGGATCTTAAAGAATTAGACCTAGATGACAGTCCATGGCTAATCATGGGAGATATGAACTGTATCACCCAGCCTGAGGACAAAAAAGGAGGTGCAACCTTAAAACTTACTAAATCTATACGTAACTTTAGAGACCTAACACTCAATCAAGGACTTTGGGATATCCCACTTAGTGGAACACAATTTACCTGGTGCAATAATCATGAGGGAGCAGCTCGTATCTTATGTAGGTTAGATAGGGCTTTGATTAACCACTCAGGCATGCAAAAATTTCCCAACATAACACTCCAAACACTTGAGAGGTGTTCATCTAACCATGCACCCCTAATTTTAAACTCCAACACTGGACTGAAACGAAAACCTAAACCATTTGTTTATGAACACTTCTGATTTGATTACAATGAACCTAGATCCATTGTGATAATAGAATGGGGTAAACATTCTCAGGACCCCAATGGAGATTCTATTTACCAATCCTTAAAGTCCATTAAGGAGAAGGCCATATTTGGAACAAAAAAAGTTTAGGTACATTGGAAAATAGAGCCCACTTGACCAAACAGGAAAAAAAAGTCTAGAGCTAAAAGATGCACATTTTGGACTTAACATTTTGGAGAATGGTAAACTCAGATCACTTTATCACTTACATGCAACACTACTTAGACAAATTAATCTTAAATGGTGGAGCAAATCAAGAGTTAAGCGGTTGAGAGATGGAGACACAAACTCTAATTTTTTCCATACCAGCACAATCATCAGAAGTAAAAGAAACATCAAGACGAACAAGGGAACAAAATAAGTAATGAAGATGAAATCAGACAGGCTTTTGTTTCACACTATGAACACTTATGGGAACCTCAACCCTCCCCTTCAATAAGTAGAATGTAGTGGCCTCAGCTTCCCACATTAAACTCCTCATGGCATGATACCTTAATTGCACATGTAACCACTCAAGAAATTAAAAGTTGTCTATGGAACATGGCCCCGAGCAAGGCTCCTGGTCCTGATGGTTTTACCACTGAGTTTTACAAACACTATTGGAATATTGTGGGACATAAAGTCTCTCAAGTTATTCAGAATTTCTTCTCTTCTGGGTATCTTCCTCATAATTGGGGAGAAACTTCATTAATTTTTATCCCCATAAAAAACAACACCTAAGGCAATCACTGACTACAGGCCCATTGCTTTATGCAATGTGCTCTACAAACTTATTGCTAAACTTATAGCCAATAGACTTATACTTGTGTTGAATTCCATCATTGATCAATTTCAAGTTGTATATGTGCCTAACAGAAGCATTCATGATAATATTTTAATTGCACAAGAAATTGCACATTCTATGAAAAAGGGTAGGAAAACATATCTTCTTATTAAAGCAGATATGGAAAAATCCTTTGATAGAATATAATGGGATGTCATTATCATTGTACTTCATATCATGAAATTCCTCATAAACTTTATAGAATTGATCAAAACATGTATCACCTCACTAACTTTCACCTGTTGCATTAATGGGATTAGATCACATGCATTCCAGGGTCATAAAGGTATAAGACATGGAGATCCCATCTCTCCCTATTTGTTCATAATAGTATCTCAAATCTTTACTTCACTAATGATACAAGAAAAAAACTGTTGGCAAACTCATCCCTTTTCAAATAAATAACTTCTCACTGAGTCATCTGCTTTTTGCTGATGACATGTTAATCTCTATAGCTGCAACTAAATCAAACTACAAGTGCTTAATTTATATACTCACAACTTATGAAAAGCTAACTAATAAGAAGATCAATTGTAACAAATCAGAACTTTTTCTTCCACCCAAATTCAATACAATCAGAAGAAACAAGATTAAAGAGATACTGAACATACCCATTGGAAAATTTTCTTTCACTCATCTAGGGGTACCCATCTCATACAAGTACCTAACCTCCAAAGATCAAAGCTACATTACTAACAAGATGTCCACAAAGCTAACTGGGTGAAAAATGAAGACACTTACTCAGGTTGGTAGAATTACACTAATCAAATATGTCCTTAACATAATTCCTGTCTACTCACTCAACTCTATTTACATCTCTAATACAACCATTGAACTAATGGAAAAATAGTCCATGAAATTTCTATGTGGTAATGACAAAAAGGGGGCACACCTCATCAATTGGAGGATTCTGCAACTACCCAAACATGAAGGTGGTTTAGGTATAAGAAACATGTATCATGTTAAGAATGCTTTATTAGCCAAAAGGATGGTGGGATTACTTAATGGACAGCAAGGTATATGGGATAAATTAGTCACTCAGAAATATGAAATATTACACCCTTGGAAAAAAAAACTAACTTAACCTCCAACTTAGCATGGAGCTGGAAACTTCATATTGGGGCTCTAGAGGTGATTAGAAATGGTCTGAAACGACACATAGGAAATGGACTCTCTACTATGATACCTTATTATTCATGGATATTCTGCACTCCATTATGCTTATTGCCTACTTTTATTAACATGTAAATCCCTCTACAAGATCTTTATGTAGCTGACTTGCTTTCTGAAAACAATTGGAACTGCTACTGTTATTTGATTTGTTTGGGCCTATTCTTGGTGCTTTAATTTCAAATATTCATATGCATGTTGTTTCTTGTGATGACAAGTGGGTGTGGGTAACTAATACTCACGGTATTGCAAATATAAAGTCTATTTTTAATTTCTTAAATAAGCCTACTCTCACACCTGGTAGTCATGGAAGATTTGATTAGAGTAAGCTATGGAATATTCCTGTCCCCCCAAAGATAAAAAAACTTTTTTATGGAAACTAATTCATGATCGCCTACCAACTAAAAGCTGGCTCAATTCTGCTGATCCTTCAGTTAATCCTATATGTACACTATGTGATGCTAACACTGAAACTTCTGAGCACCTTCTCTTCCTTTGCTCTCACATCTCCAACTATGGAACCTGGTACAAGCACAATGTTCTTACCATTTTTCTTATTGTGATACATGGTATCAAGGTGACTGGCTTCTGGAAGGCAGTAACCTCGCTCCTCACTCCAGAAACAGAATTTTATCTATAATAGCCTATTGTCTTTGGGGGTTATGAAATCTTAGAAATGATATTACTTTTAACTCCAATTGGTCTCCCATCTCTGCTGTGTGGTATAGAACAAAGGCTTATTCTGAAGAATATTGCAGACACCACTGTTCTGAGGGACATCCCCCAAGACCCGACATGGATTAGATGGGAGCCTCCACCTCCATTCTGGTTTAAACTAAACTCAGACGGGTCTTTTATAAGACTTGAGGAGGATGGAGGGGCAGGCTACATAATTAGACATCCTAACGATGGTCTTCTTTGTGCAGGAGCCTCGTCCAAAAAGTTTCATTCAGTTCTTGCGGCCGAGGCATGGGCAATCAGGTGTGGTCTTCTTAAGTGCCAAGAATTGGGACTGCAACGCGTCTCGATTGAGAGTGATTCAACAAATCTAGTATCCATTTTGAAGAAGAAAGCAACATGTCCCTGGACGATACTAAACGTGATTCACGACTGCTGGCATGTTTTAGACTATTTTGAATCGTTTGTATTACACCATATATTCCGAGAGGCCAATCGAGCCGCGGATTTCTTAGCTAATCACGGTAGATTATCTTCCAGTGATCTCTTTTGGATAGAGGACCTTCCTCAAGGCCTCGGCAATATTTTGTATCAGGATAACTCTGGTTCATTTGCTAATAGATATTTTTTTTTGTTTCAAAAAAAAATATAATGGGCAAGGATCACATCAACCTTTTTTTTTTCTTTTCCATAAGGGCCATGCGTAAGGTCTCTCGCATTTTGAAAGGTAATATCATATATTACATTTACTAGCCTCTCTTTGACGCAATCAATCGTTCAATTAGCATACAATATTTTTTTCGATAAATAGCATATAAAGTGAACAATAATTAGTATTATCGTGTAATATTTTTTAACGATATAATGGTTAAATTAATTGACAACTATAATTTTTTATCACAATATTTTTAACTAATTCTAATCACTATTAGTGAAAAAATTATTAAACACATTAATTAAGTGGAATTTTGAAACACTCATAATGTTGTGTGCAAGTAATGTATCTTAAGTGGTCTACCCACGAAAAAATCTTACGATTTATTCGTTTATCCATCAAATTTTCAAAGAATATTAAATCCAGGGAGAAGGAAAAGCTTCGCATTAAGGCATAATTAATTAGTTTATATTTGATAAATTGTCAATTTATTGAATTGCAACTTTATGATACATTTTTTATTTGGGATAATTCGGGGTAGATATATGGTTCTAACTCATAAAATCTCATAAAACCGACAAAATAGAAATTGTAAAAAATAGTTAGGTAAGTTTTGATAAGCCAAATGCATGCGTCCTAATCATCACACAAACTTTAATGAATATACATTATTTTTTAACATGGAAATGATGATATATGTCTAAACATAGATATAAGTCCAAACTATCACTAGAGTAGTGTTTTCTACTACAATTCGATATATATATATATATATATATACTACTTCAATAGATGTGTACTCTAATTAAGTAAGGTATATTGTGGTTTTATTATTTGAATTATTGAATTTAAGACGTGTGATTAAAAATAAATAGTATATTTAAAAATTATATTTTTATTTATTTGTATCAACTATATATTTAAATTTGATAATTAAAATAATAGAGTATACAATGTACCTACTTAAATAAAATACATTTTTACTAAATTATATATATTATGGGTGATTTTATATTCTCCTAATTCTCCTAATAATCCTCTTAACCCTTCACAATGGCATGGGTGATAATTTTATCAACTTTTAGGGTTATTTATTTTATGTGAGTATTAGGAGGATTTTTAGGAGGATAGAGCATTTTCCATATATTATATATGTTGGCGTGTGATGTGTCTTGTGATTAAGTCGGGTAGTGTTGTTTGTATCTAATTAGTTATCTGATCTTCATATATTGCTAATTCACACCGTTAAATTAATTGATTACGGATACAAATTATAAATTATAAAAGGGGCAAAGCATTTACCGTATAAAGCAAAGAAGCTAAAGTTGGATAAATTTTCAATTATTAGTTCAATGTTTATGTTAACCCACAACATCTCAATTAGAATGCAATTCAATTTTAAATTCTTAATATAAAATAGCTTTTTTAGAAAAAAGAGTTACGACCTCGTACTTGAAGTCGAATGATTGATTTAGCTTGTGAATAAATTATAAAATCGCATAAATATATCAAAATGATATGAATTCAATGTTTGTGTGAATTTATGAAATTTTCGCATTCAAAGTATATCACATGTCTCATACATTTTCTTTTCAATTATATATAGAAGATAACATAAATAAAAAAAATGAGATACACGAGTCTAGTTGATAGAATATATTGTTTCCGATTATATATATGTTTATAATTTGTTTATAAATGCAATTTATCAATTATGATAATTAATAATTATTGTACAGCTAATAACCCGATAAAAGGTAGAAGTAATTAAATATTCTAATATGTGGTCCGCTGATCGCATCTCGAGTCAAGATCATCTTGGTTGATGATAATAATTTTTGTATGGGTGAGGAAAATAATATTCATATGGTCCAATGTCCATCATGTGGTCTCGAGTTAGTTGATTAATTATGAGCCTAAATCGCCATCATAATTAATTCATTTTGGCCACATTTCCATATACATTGAACAAGATGCAATCAACCTGATGCAAACTTGTAACAGTGTTTGGGCCTCGTCACCGATTTCCTTTCGTACTCCATTTACTTTGATTTAAAAAAAATAAAGGAAAAGAACTTTTGATTTTTTCACCACTTCTTTCTCACTTAAAATATTTTGTGATATAGGTTAATTACTACTAAAAGATATGAATAAAATAATATAATGCAAATAAAATAATATTTTGTAATTTTATTTTGGATTAAACGATTGTGTGATCATATATTTACTTTTTTACAATAAAATATTTCATTTTAAGAAACTAAATGAAAATTTAAATTCATCCGGTATGAATAAATTATATGTTGACACAAATATTATCAATTTTAAAGGAAATACTTTCATAAAGCGACGAAGCTTTCAATTCTCAATAGACATTGGGAAACAAGTTAAATATTAAAAGAGGTAATTAACTAAATATTATTTAAGCCATATACTTTTTAGAGGTTTTATTATATAAAGACATTTTCTAACCTAATAATATAGGTTTTATTATACCCTTAGGGTATGTTTGGATATAAGAGGGGAGGGGAAGGAAGGGGAGGAGTTAGGAGGGAAAATGAGGTTAATTTTTT
The DNA here is from genome assembly GCA_001647135.1 of Pontederia paniculata. Taxonomy (NCBI): domain Eukaryota; kingdom Viridiplantae; phylum Streptophyta; class Magnoliopsida; order Commelinales; family Pontederiaceae; genus Pontederia; species Pontederia paniculata. The sequence continues at coordinate 72,823 of LTAE01000266.1, read as the reverse complement.
ACTTTTCTTTTCTAAAAATTATTATTCAAACAAGGTTAATTATTACCCTCCCCTCCATTACCTTCCATTACCTTCAATCCAAACATAGTCCTCCTTTTATTCTTTGGCATTGTGACATGTTGGCACCCCTTTGCATGAATACTCTCATCTCAATCCTCCGGGCAGGGGGGCGCTGCCCCCTGCAACCCTCCGCCAACTCAGCGCCGAGTTGGATCGGCGCCAGTAGGGATTGGATGATCAGTCTCCATCTGCTATCTCCAACAGTAAGAAAAATATGGGAGAAAAGAATATGTATGCCTATGCAATTGGGGCTTTTTGTACGCGTCTAAGACACATATATACATCGCTTGCCCATTGCACTCCATCCCCTATCAGACTGCTCGCCACATGATTTCATGCGTTTGTTGCAACGACTGCTCGTGCTCGTTCCAACGGCCACGACCCCTCCACATTTGTTGGAGTGCATGATCGGACGAGTACGGTTACCACTTTGGTCACAATATATAATACTTTCTCCTTTGAAGTTTATCATTTATTTTACTTTGATTTTTTTGAAGTTTTATTATTTTCTCTCACTTTTTTATCTTTTTGATGAGTTATTTAATTTATACATTAATTAAAATATTAATTCATATTCACTTATCATGTCTCACTTAACCTTATCAATGTCATGATAGCAGTTCTCTATTTGAATAATATATTGTTTCGGTGGGAAAATATTACTTTAATATATACGGCTCATAATAGTAATTAGGTTGATGAATGAGAAACGTCTATCTTAATGACCTTGGCATGTGAGCCTAAATTGAAAAGTACCACTTGGGTAGATGAGTCCAATTCTTGATCGTCCTCAACAAAAGTGTCTTGTTCTTGCTTTGTACCTCTTCTCTAGAGCTCCTCCAAAGGCTTAAAAAATTCCAAATCTTTGCATTTGGACAGGGACAAACAAATATAAGATTTGGTTGGTAGTGACAACTTGAACTGCCCCCTGCCCTCTATTTTTATTGTTTGTTTCATATGATTTTTGTTTCTCTGTGTTTTCCGATATTTAGCATACATTACAAGTCTAACATCTCACTAACTTAATCCCTTTATTAGACTGGTAGTTGGAGGAATGTCACATATTATATGTATAATGAACATGAATAATTTCGAATCTACTCAATTTAATGAGTATTTAAATTGCCATATCTTCGTGGATTGATATCATGGAACTCGCAAATATACATACTTAATTCTAAACTATTTTATGACCTGCAAACTTCATGGTATTTTCAAATTAAGGTTGGATCAAATGTTCTTGGTAAATTATTTAGTAAAACTATATTCAATATTGTTTAAATTAATAGTGTCACGTTCAATTTTTAGAGTCACCGATCAACGAGAGTTAAAAAAAAAAAGTCTAAATAATTTCTCCGAAATCAGATTCAAATGATTTACTATAGAGTCGCCAATTTGATTTACTATCATATTGAATAAGTATTAGTAACCCTCTTAAAATTGGAATGAGGAATAATCGTTTAATTAAATAAATTTAGTTTGTGATTAATATTGCATGATTTATTATCAAAATTAGTTTGACCCGATAAAAGTACCAGGTGGTAATGCAACGTCCCAAGAAAATAAAATATCCGAAATTTAAAAAGGTTAGAAAAAAAATATATAAAAAAACAAATTATGATCGTTTGTTTCCAAGCGAGATATATTTTTATCTAAGCTATCTTTTCTTGTCAAGGTATCTTCATATTCTTAAGTAATGCTAAACTTGTTTTGAGTTAAAAAAAAAATTGTTTAGAACTTTCTCGTATAATTCAACATGACATTAGTAAGTGCAAAGTCTCAAAATATTACAACATAAAAAGAGGAGAAATTCAACTTTTGGGTAAGAAAAAAGATCAATCCCATTTAAATATTTGTGAATTGTTTCGACACATTTTTTGAAGTGTCTTACTATAAATTTTTATTATATTTTTTTTAAATAAAATATTTCGTTAGATTTCTAATTATATTATAGCTAGAAAAGGAAAATAATCTATAAAATAAAGATAGGTCAAAGAAAAATATTAAAATAAAATATAGATAGTAGCAAATAATTAATTTATTGTTAAGAACTTCGTCGAATATTTGAATATGGCATATATTATTAACTTCCAAGTCTCAATTAGGATGGATAGAAAAAGAGAAATTCAATTCGATTCGGATAAGAAAAAAATATTAAGCCAATTTAAACATTTCGTAAATTTTTTAGACACACTGTCTTACTATAAACTTTTTGTTGTTTTTTTTTAAAAAATATTTGGTTCTATTTCTAAATGCATTATAATTACAAAAGGAATTTAATACTCTAACAAATAAAGATAGGAGAAAGAAACAATAATTAAAATAAAATAGAGACAGGAATATATAATTAACTTGTTACCATTCAGTCTAATACTGATTCGATAACAAATTGCATTTAACTAAATACTTAATTAAAATATTTTTAAGATTATTAGCAACTCTTTTAATTTAAGCACATTTTCATAAATTTATAAAAAAGTAAAACACTTTATAAATTTGAACAATTACAATCAAAATATCTTATTACAATTGGAATATTATAATATTTTAAAAAATATTGCAGTAGTTAATTTAAGTCAATATAAACAGTTATAATTATAAATATGACAGGAGATACTTAAAATAAATATTATAATAACGAATATAACTATAGTAAATAATATACTTGCGGTAGGTTTAAAGAGTGACACTGATATAAATCCACACATTTGTTCGTATTAACATTCATTTCACTCGCTTAACATAATAATATTACTTCTTTCTACAAAAGAAAAAAAAATCAGAAATTCGACCTCATTAAAATTTACGATTTAATAGATAGCTTGCATTGTTTTAATTCTTTGAAAATATGTTCGAACAAGTAATTTTTACAGCAACCATAAATAAAATTATGTAAGAAAAAAATACAAAGCTTTGACTGCATTTTCAAAGAGTCTCAGTTGCATTTTTAAGATGATTTTGTACAAGAAAACATTGAGGAAAAAAGTTCATGTTGTTAATATCCAGATGCATTCTATTAAAATTTTAGTTTAAAAATTCTCCTAACGTTTACACTTATAAAATACTTCATAAGATTTATAAATTTATCTTCCATGTCATTCTGACTCAATTAAAAACCTCCTAATTTAAAATTAAAATAATATAACAATACTTTTGCCGAAAATATACATCACACTTGCTAACAACAACCAATTCAAATAGTGAGTATATATAGTGAATATATGAACAGTTGAATTTTATTTTAATTCGAGCGACGTGTAAAGGAAAAAAAGTCTAGCACCCCAACCAAAGCCAACGACTCGAGGCCGATTTTGTTATTTGTTTACATTTGAAAAAAAAAATAGAGTTTGATTTTTAAATTAAAACAACACCAATAAACTAATAGAGTCCGCCTATATAAGAAATTATAAAATATTTTTTATACTATGAATATCTTTTCCTCCTATATATTTTTTTGTATCAATTTAAATAATAAAATATTACTTGATAGGAGTATTTTAATTATTTTAAAATTTCAAATTTTACAAAACACTCAAATTCAGAGAATATTCATAAAAGTTGAAAAATTACATATTCCTACTTTCCAAATTTTTTAGGAGAATGTAATTTGATATTAGTAGTACATATGATTTCTTATTAACGTAGGGGGAGTGTCAAAGTCTACAATGCCACGGAGGAGACCACACAACGGGAGAGATCACGCTCGTCCCCTCAGTCAATCACGAACGTCCGATCAGTTGGGCCCCACGAACGTCTCGTGATCGGAGACGTACAGCTCTCCACCGCGTCCCCAGGCGACACGTCCTTCTCGTCCTCGAGCCCCCATTGGCCGCATGCGCCTGCCGCGGGTCCCGCAGCCTCGTCCTTCTCGTTTAAAAGCGCTGACGTGTCCGAATCGCTGCCGCCGCGCGGGTACAAGTCAACAGTTTCCGTGTTCGAGATAAAACATACGATCCGCAACCCCGAGGGAGGGCCCCACTTACGATGTCCAGATCCTGACCCGCCAATCAACGGTGGATGTCGTGGAAGACGATAATGCCCGAATGAATTTACAGAATGACCGTCATCTCCTCCCGCAGCACCTTCAGCTCAGCGCGTGTCCAGGACGTGCTAACGAACCGAACCGTACTTGGGCAGTGATGCAGATTGAGAGGGACAATTGAACGCTCTTTCTTTTTCTTTCTAAGTTTAAAAAAGGAACCAAAAAATAATAATACTCTTATAATTTCCTTTTAATATTTACATAAAAAAATACTCAAACCATAATTGGTTATGTATTTTAAAAAATGTTAATACTATCAATACTTATAATATTTATTAAAATAAATATTAATTAATATATCTCCATATGATAATATTATTAAAAAAAAATGAATAAAAAAGTAATATAATTGTTTTAAAAAGTCAATAATTTTAAAAAATAAGCACGATTTCTTTATTAAATATATATATTTTTTAAAAAATAAATTTATAAATAATTTTAAACTACTTATAAATTATGTTAAACGGTCCTTTAGTGAGCTAATAATTTTATGTTTTTTTTATTTTTAGACTATCTTTTGTGATATTATGTTTAGGGGTCCTCTTTTAAACGAAAACAATTACAATTGTAATGATTCTATGCTCAATGTTAGTTGGCTATAGGTGTCAAACCCACCTTTTGGGGTGCGGGAGATATGTCTCCCTCAACTCGATCTTATCTTCATCCCCGCTCGGAATCTTCGTGGTGAGGGAATTAAATTTTCTGCCTCCGTCCCCTGAATCTCCGAACCTCCACGAGGACTCCATTTTTGAAATTTAATATTTTTTTTTAAAAAAATATGCAATAAAAACATAAAAAAAATTAATATTCATAAAAATATCATATTATACATATACCTATTTAAATATTATAATATGTATTGATGAATAAATACTTATAAATACTACTTAAATAATGTTATACTGATATAATTAATTTTAAAATATCTTATATATATATATATATTATATATATGAGGATTGGGGTTTCCGTCCCGATCTTCGAATTGGGGTGCGGAGGGACTATGCCCCCATCCCCGTCTCCACGGAGAAAAAAAAATCTCAAAGTCAGGGCTCCGATCGAGAATTCTTCGTGAGAATCCTCGAACTTCAGGGAGTTTTACCGTCCCTAGTTGGCTGATAGAAAAATGCTAATATGTTGTATCCTTGATAGCGAATAACAATTTTATTTTAAATTTAATAAAAGATGCTCATAAAATGAACAAAATATAATTTACATTTTAACGTATGCTTTTTTAGAATAATAACTAATTTATGTTTTTTTCTCATATATATATATTGGAAAAAAGTAGTATTTTATCATGACAGTAAATTTCATATTTAGTTCAATAAAACTCTTTTCTAAGTTCATAAAGGAAATTGGTATGAAATATTTACAGCCAATATTTAGAAATTTAAATAAATACTTATATAAATAAAATAAATGAGGATATATTAAAAATAAAATGTCCAACTATTAAACTATAATTCTAAACTCTGTAATCGTGTAAGAATATTTTTTATGTTTTATGTTCTAAAATCTAAATTATATTTTAGAAAAAATATTTACCAAATATCTCAATGAAAGTTCTGATTGAGTTGAAACTTTATCCATTATTCTAAATTATCAAATTTTAACTGGTCAAACATCGTCTATTGAACATCGTTATTATTAACATATGCTATTATGCTAGAAATTTTTAGCGAATTAATTATATTGTGTCATATTAATTTTGGTATATATTTTTATTGTAAGTAATTAACTAACAAATTGACTAATTCAATTAAGAAGAAAGTCATAAGAATAAGTTTTAAGATTAATATGAAAATAGTTAAGACTTGTCTAAACAACCCAATCCTAGAAAACTCTTATTGAAAAAAGTCATTTTAATACTTAATTTTCAAACCTAATATATATATGTATAATATAATATAAGAAAATGAGTAATTATTAGGTTAATATATTAGATGCACAAAAAAAAAACTTCCATAAGGAAATTATTCAATAATGAGCAAACAACAATAATGAAATGAGATCTCCTCCGAATTCTAAGTATATTTTTTTACATATCCTTACTAACATCTATCTTTTTTGGTACTCGTGCGAGATCTTCGATATCCAAGGTTATTAGCACCAGACTAATTCGAAACAAAGACAAAGAGAAAAAATGTTGTCTCCCTAACCAAATTTAATGACTTCGAGGAGACTACTAACTATCGTTCCCTCAATTCGAAACACACTTGCTAATCAAGTGTGCCAACTAAATTTGATTAAAATGATTAACATCTGATTAATACAAAGTTGAGATAAAGATTCTTTTGATTAAATTTATGATTTTAAAAATTAAAAGTTACTAATCAGTTGGTTAAGCTCTAACTATACCTTTTCTTTTTATAGAATTTCAAATTAGAAAATTACGTCTTTAATTTCTTTTTATGGTAGTTATCACACTATCTTCAACAAATTTTATATTAGCTTAATTTGTTTACTTATTGACACCGGAGCAGGCGCACCAACCAAACGGTGTTCAATGGTGTAACCACGGAAACCACCTGACAGTCCCACACCCAGAGGAGAAAGAGCGGCAAGGGCATTTTGGTAAAAAGATAGAAACAACGATGGTCATCGTCTTTCGTAGGGGGCCAAGCAGCTTTATTACTCTTTTACGCCGTTAATTATTACTTTTTTGACGGCTCATTTTCCAACAAACCTCTTTTCCTGTTACAAATCCCATCCTATTTCATTAACAATTAATATAATACGATAACCAAAAAAATATTTTATTTTCTAAAGTATGATGAAGACATAATTTGTAACATAACTATATAATATGTCAACTAATATATATAATAACAAACTAGATAATTAGATAAGTTAGTGCAAAGATTTTTAAAATACTACGGGCTTAATAAATTGGGTAGAAAAATGTTTGAAGTCTATTTTCGTAAAAAAAGCGCCGGAACAAGGCCAGGTAACAGAGAGCTGTGGGGGCCGGGTGGGGTTACGGGTACTTTATTACTTTTACATGTTGCACGCATCAATGGCAGAGGTGAGAGAGAGAGAGAGAGAGAGAGAGAGAGAGAGAGAGAGAGAGAGGGTTGTGTTGTCACAGAGTTGCAGCTATTTACTGCTGCCTTCCCTCCCATTTCTCTAGTAGCTCAGCCACAGCCCACGCCAGAGAGAAAGGAGGGTGGAAAGCTAGCGGCAAGAGGAAACAGGTAAAGATTGATGTCAAGCAGGTGGAAAGACGCACATGACGAAAGAGAAATAAGTGTAGCGATGAAGAAGAAGGCAGCGGAAAGGGATGAGGAGGGAGAAAGAAGCCTGCTTTAAGCTTCTTCAATCATGTTGCATTCGGTGTGGAGCATGGAGAGCTTGCCGGCAAACAGTGCAAAAAGTTGTGGTGTTCTGCGACCAGTTACAGTAACGTAGAGGTGAGGCAAGACAACGAAGTTTACAACTCCCCTTTCTCAAGTTTCTGCTGTCAAAAATCCAATCTGATACTGAGAGAGAGAGAGAGAGTTCTGGATTCTTGCATGAAGTGGGTTTAGATGAGGGGTTTGCCCTCCACTGCCCAGGGGAAGTGGGCCTTTGAAGCAGGGGAAACAGGGAAAGGAGCTGCCTTTTCGGGTGGTAGGAGGCACAAGGGCGCGATACAAGAGAGGGTTGAGCCAAGATCGGTCCTTGACCACTGGAGCCCGAGCCCGCAGACCTCCGCGTCGACGCTGTCTTCTTGCCTCTCCGGCGGCGGCGACACCGCCGGCGGGGTGGCGGTCCCTGAAGGCCCCTCCCTCGAATGGCCTTTCTCCGACTCTGTGGTCACGGACGGCGGCTGCCGCGGGGGGACGAGGAAGGAGTGGGCTGCGTCGGAGCCGTTGTCCGTCCCGGCCGGTCTCAACATGGGCTACGTCACTGGTGGCGAGAAATGCGGCCTTGGTGCGGACGAATGGGAAGTCATGCTCTCAGGCGCGCCGGCGGCGTCACTAGGCCAGGAGCAGACCTTTTTCCGTTGGATCATGGGCGAGGTGGACGACCCTTCTGCTGCTGCTCTCAAACAGCAGCATCTGCTCTCGCAGATCCCGTCAGGATTAGATGGAAACAATGGTGGCTTGGGATTCGGGGTCTTCAACACAGTTTTCGGGCTTGAGGCTATCGGCGGAACTGGGGTCGCAACCGCCGCCGCTGTCTCCAATGTCACGCCTCCTTTCGGTTCAACTCCGCCGAGCTCCAACATCAAAGATGCGACCTTTGGCCCCCAAGCAGACAATTTCTTACTCTCTCCGTCACAACTGCAGCCGTCCCTGACGATGAACAACATCCAGCAGCCGGCGTTTCTGCCGCCAAGCATGTTGTTCCACGGTACCATGGAAGAGAAGTCTCAGTTCTTTGACCTTGGCAATCTGCCACCGCCGCCGCCGCTGCATGCTGCTTCGGAATCTTTCTTCCTCCCCCTTCCAGTTTCCCAACAAGAGCAACATCTTCCACAGCTTCTCCCTCCCCAGCTAAAGCTCGCATTTGGGGACTCCGGCGGTGCCGGCGTTGCGGACCGATTTTCCCGGCAGAACCAGGCTCATCAACAGGAAAACCAAAGGTTTGCTAATTCCCAAGCTCGTCTTCCCCAGCAGAGTTCGGCCCGGCCGAAGGTGGCCGGTTTCGGGGGCCAAACCACGATGTCCGTTGCTGCTGCTAAGCAGCAGGCTGTGGTCGACCAGCTCTTCGAAGCGGCAAAGATGATACAAACCGGGAATTCTGTTAGCGCGCGTGTGATATTGGCGCGGCTCAATCAACAGCTCCCCTCTCCCTTGGGGCAGCCCCTCATCCGCACTGCCTTCTACTTCAAAGAGGCATTGCAGCTCCTCCTCGCAAACGTCTCCGGCGAGCCTACTGAGTTGTCACTGAACCACCAACCACGAAGCCCGCTGGATGTCGTCCTCAAGCTCGACGCCTACAAGGCCTTCTCCGAGGTCTCCCCTATCCTCCAATTCACTAACTTTACCTGCATTCAGGCCCTCCTGGAGGAGCTTGGTGGTTGCGACTGCATCCACATTGTGGATTTCGACATTGGAATTGGTGGGCAGTGGTCATCCTTAATGCAGGAGCTTGCACAGAAGCGCAGCACTGGGGCAGGTTCGATTCCAATGCTAAAGATTACAGCTTTTGTATCAGCGTCTTCGCACCATCCCATGGAACTCCATCTTACTCGGGACAACTTATGGCACTTCGCAAGTGACCTTAACATACCCTTCCAGTTCAACATCCTCAGCCTTGATTCCTTTGACCCCTCGGAGCTCCTAAGCATGAGGGGAGAAGCCATTGCTGTGATCCTCCCAGTTGGTTCTACACAAAATCTGCCTTTACCTACACTTCTCCGTCTGATAAAGCAGCTCTCTCCGAAGATTCTGTTATCAGTTGATCAATATTGTGTTCGCAATGACCTGCCTTTTTCACATCACTTCCTTCAGGCCTTTCAATCTTCTATGGTCCTCTTGGACTCCATTGATGCAGCAGGCACCAGCCAAGATGTCGCCAGCAAGGTGGAACGGTTTCTGCTGCAGCCAAGAATTGAGAGTGCGGTGCTTAGCCACCACCGTGCCGCTGACAAGATGCTCCCTTGGCAAACTCTCTTCGCATCCGCTGGGTTCACGCCACTTCAGTTCAGCAATTTCACTGAGGCTCAGGCCGAGTGCCTCTTAAAGAGGGTGCAAGTGAGAGGATTTCATGTGGAAAAGCGCCAGGCCTCTCTTTTACTGCATTGGCAGCGAGGGGAGCTTGTTTCTGTATCCGCTTGGAGGTGTTGAACAACTCTATTCTTCCAGGCACGTTGTTGTTGTATCTCTTCCTTACGACAATCCCAAGCAGAAATTGCCACTTTTAGTTGCTCATTCTCTTTTAGAGTTAAGTAATCCTAATATGTGTTTACGACACTGCACTAATCTTATTTGGTCTTTTGGTATTTGATTTCTCTTCACTCTCCTTGTTTGAGAATTATCATGTGTTTTTAGTCTCTAATTTCATATAGGACATTTGATATATGAAGACCTGCCACAACTTATGCTAATTTTTCTACTTCTGATAAATGTGCAATATGATGATTGTGGATACTTGTTGGCATCTTCGCCTGATAATTGAAGTTTTTTCCACATTTTCATCCCACACTTGCTAGGTAGCTTTTGGAGGCATTATGAACAACAAGCTCACGTATGTACAGAAGTAATGCAAATTAGACATTCTCTTGTTCTTGGCTACATAATCGTTTAGATGTCAAATTGGATGATAAGGCTTTTGGTAGAGATGCATAGGAGCTACATAATTGAAAATGTAATATCTGAAATAAAGGTTAAGTACAGTAAGATGAAGTTCAGAAGAGAGTTTTAATACTAAGGGAATCCATGACAAATTTCTCTCTTAAGAATTAAGATGACTACTTATGTACCAGTTGTTTAGTACATGATCTTTTAGACGCGAAACAGGTTATAAGCTTAGGAACATAATGAAATCATAATCAAAAGACTTAAGTCATAGATAGTAAGATGTTAAAGTATTCCTGAGCATGTTGTAACTGTATGGTTGGGGGGGTGGTTACATGCTTCAAATGTCATCCAATAATTTCATGAACCTAGAATTGAGGGGCACAAATATATGACTATTGAAACATAAAGATGCAGCAGAAATTTACCCTCTTTTGTAGTTCATCTAAATGTTTATGTCGAATAAACATACACATTTAGCACTTAAGCGCAATCAGGTTCTTCTTCCTAAAACACAGTAAGATGTTATAACTAATTTGGTGATGTTAGGGCTAATGACATGATCATTGGTTTCTGCAGAACAACGTCCAATAATGAAAACATTGGCAAGATATCAAAATTTAGGTAGTGAATTATTCATCACCTTAGCAGGGAAAAATGTCAATGATTGTACATAAGGGCTGTGTTTGGTTTGGGTATAATCTAGGGGATAAGAGTTTATCCTTTAAATTATACCCAAACACTCAAGTTATACCCAAAATCGAGAGGGGCACTTTTATCATTAAAAAAAAAGTTACACCCAACTTGAGTATAACATGGGCAAAAATAATACCTGCCACTTATCAGGTATTAATTTATACCATCATTTTTAACACTCTTGTACTCTTATTCTTGTATCCAATCAAACAAAAAATGAAATAAAAATGATGTATAACTATACCACCAATATAGCTATACTTATACTAGGTATAATAATATTTGAAGCAAACACTGCCAAGGAGAATGTATGTACGAAGTAACAAATTGATTTAACTGTAAATATTATTTAAATAATTGGGTACTATTCTGTACTGGAGATCATTGTGATCTCATTGACATGAAAATCTGTCCTATATAACTTCTTGTACTTACTACATTATTTGGAAGATAATCACTACTTGAAGCACCAAAAGTTTGAATGTGTGTTTTGTGTTTTGAATGATAAGAGCAAGCTGGGGATAAACATGTTTAACCCATTTTTTGTTGGAAATGTAAGACTAGTAAACCTTATACTATTTTTTTCGTTAGTAGAAGTCTTAGACTATTACTTGGAAAAAGAAAATGGTAAGGGTGGCAGCTGTGTACAATGTGCATGGGTTGACAAACATGCCTCTCAGCTTAAAAAGCATTGTTGAATTCACTTTTTGTAGCCATTCAATTGGAGCAAGGTTTATGGAAGTGTCTGTATATGCAATTGCTGCCTTCAGATTTGACAAAGCAATGCTATTTTTCTTGCGTTACAATGTTTTTGGCATTATGTTCTTCAGGCTCCTCTAAATAGTTGATAAATCTTAAGGACATTCAGATCTAAGTATTGTTATTTAGTTTAGCTGTGAAACTCTGGTCCACATCATTGAGCTGCTTGCTGGTTTCTTAGAAGCAAACAAAATTCCCAGAAGTTGCTTGGTTGGATTACTTGAATATCATATTTATTCTGTCAGGCCAGATACAATAAATATTTGTTTGTCCAATACACCACCTACTGATTTGCCTTCAATCGTCTCAACAGTTCATATAACTTCAATCATATGCCCCTTTCGTTTCCTTTTTCTTTTTATTGTCTTTGTCATATGAATTCAATCAACATTTCTTCATTTTACTTGCTACATTTGATCAGTATATTTATCTACTGAACTGTTTTTCAATTATCCTGTTTTCTTCACTGAATTTAGTTTGCTTTTTTTATTCTTCCGTCAACGAAAAAAATGTCCTTAGTTCATGAACCTCTGCAGTGAGGTCAAATACAGGTCTGATTAAAAATGATCAATGGCAGCCGGATAGTGACCTGCCACTTACTAAAAAAAAGTGTAGTTCACAAGGCCACGTTTTCATGCTGGTGTGCTATGGACTGCATGGCTAACACCAGACAAAACTATTCTAATTTTGTGTTCATGATATTTGTTTAATGTTTGGCTTCTTCATCCATCACATGCTGTGTCCTTTTCCACATTATCTTATGATGCAATATTTCATTCATTCTGTCTATCCCATGATCGCTTGCCATCTATTCACTCTTCCATCCACTTTATTCACATAGCTGTTCCTTCAGTTTAGCTCTGGAAATTTGAAACCAAATTTTAGATATGAACTGTAGCAGATCAGTGTTATGCATAATTCAAATATAATATCGTTCCTTCTCTCTATACGGACTTCTTGACTGTCCACTTTAAGTTCCATTGCATCTTGCACAGAGTTTTTTTTTCGGTATCGACCCACCGGTGTCCATGGCTACTAGCACCTGACTAATCCGGTGTTCGGACTGAGAGCGACAGGAGTAAATCCTGGCCAAAGTGGCGACCCCGGGGCTCGAACTCGGGGCTACTAACTCCCTCGTCCCTCAACCCGGGACACAAACCCGCTACAGCCAACCATCCTTGGTTCTCTTGCACAGAGTTAAATTAGTAACCACTAACCAAACTGCACAGTAGCTCTACAACGGCGTGCTTCATGTTTGTTGGGACATGGATCTGTTCCTATGCAACTGAGCCCTGGATCATGTCTACGTCTCAGAGATTGCGTCCAGGATTTTGACAAACCTATCACGATGCACCAAACTGATCAGTCATTGTCAATTGTGCAGAATTCCAGACCTGAATGGGGGGTTGTGTCATCATCCACGCCGTGCAGGCCCCCATTTGTGGTGGAAGGATTCAGACCTCTTTCCGGGGGGGCTTTTTAGTCCTGCATTTTGGCTGGGCAGGGAATAAATTCTGGCTTTGTCCTCACTGCATTGAAGTGTCAAAACAATGATACAGGAATTTCTCTGGCAAGGGACCATGTGTTTTTGAGAAAATCAGTCAAGGAAAAAAAGACTTGTAGGGAGCTGGTTGTGTTTTCAGGAAAAAACATGTTTTCTTAATCAAACTTTAAAATAGACTTTAGAGGAAATCTATATGCTTTGTTTTTTTTTTTTGCTGAAATACATGAAAGAAAGAAAAAAAACATGCGACTATGTTTGTGTTCAGAGAAAGAAAGCTAAAAATTTGTGGTTTTGAAAGATATGGAAATGGTGAATTCTTTGTTTTTAGTTTTTTTTCCGTTACTATTCATTTGCGTGGGTTTGAGCTCCACTAGCAGTAATTGCCATCAAGCTGGGATTCTTAGTATGACAGAAGAAGAAGAAATATAAGTTTTCTAAATCCAAAAAGGTTCCTTTAATTCAAACAAAAAGAGCTAACTAGTTAAACATGAATGGAGTAACAAGAGTTATCAAGAGTTAGGCAGAATGATAATAATTTTTTTCACTTAAAACATATCTTAAGTTTAAACTTATAAAAAAAAAGATTCGAGTGAAAATTTAAAAGTTGTGATGACATTCGAAAAAAAAAGGATGAAAAGACACATGATAATAGTAACAGTTTCGGTGGTGTCTAATTATTAAAATCAATTATCACTTTAAGTCAAGAACCCGATTTTACTCTACCCATATCCATTAATCATTTGAGTCAAATTTTATAGCAAGATGAGATGACAATATCCTTGCTGCATACTTTGTCCTCTCACAACCCATGAAAGATATTTTAACACGGACAGCAGAGGAGAGGCCATGAGGCAGAGCAAAGTGGGGACAACACTGTGCTGAGGAGGGCAACAGATATCACAACAAGGGCCTAATTCTTTGTCTGTTGAATTGACTAAAGGGTCCAAAGATCTGAGCTCCCCCTTTATGTGGAGTGGAACCCCCTCTCATGTCAAGGATGGACTCCAATTGAGATGTGTTGATGATACGCAACTTTCCATTGCCAAAAGGATGTGGAGAGGGCTTTTGTGTCTGTGAAGCCTCCTCCTGGGAGTGTGGGACTCGGCTACAACTCACAAGGTTGATGCATGAGCATGGGGTCTCCCTTCCTACAGACATGGTGCCAGCCTTTACAAAGAGCTTTTTGTCTTGCCATTAGCTAAGCTCCTGCTCATGATCTCACTATTGTCCCCCTCATCAATATATTGTAGTTTTTCTTTAATTTGAAAGTATAGGAGATTACCTATTTGAACAGAAGTTAAATGACTCCAAATACAATGCATGGGAAAAGCCTAAGAACTCAATGTAAGAGGTGGATAGACTCTAATAGACAAAATATGAAGATGATTGTAACCAAGTTGGTTGGCACAAATAGTTAGCGGACTTGTATCCCGGGTTGAGAGATCCGGAGCTAGTAGTCCCGAGTTCGAGCCTCGAAGTCGTCAATTTGGTCAGGATTTACTCTGCCGCTCCCGTTCGAACACCGGATTAGTCGGGTGCTAGTAGTCCTGGACACCGGTGGGTCTAGACCGAAAAAAAAATATGAAGATGATTATAAACTTATATGCAATAACGCAGTCAAGTGCACTCATTGAAATTATAAACATCTTGACTATTATAATTTTAAAGATCATTGAGAATGCCCGAGAAATAATGTTGCAACTAAGAAATATTCATATATTTAGTATTGTCGATGAATGAATGTAGCAATATTAATTCTTGAGCTTCGTCATGATCACCCAATTTGCAAAGATGCGAAAAAAAAAGAAAAAAGAAATTGAGATAAGAATTTTGTTACACATAATTTTGCATGAAATTTGCTTTATAATTTTATTAATATACAATTTAATGTACATCCACTAGTGATATTTTCTACCTCCATCACTAGTCAACCTATACTTGTACCCTATGTGTGGACCTATGTGTGGACCCACTGATGAGAGTTTCTAATTCCGCCACTACTTATATGTATCAAGCATTTTAAATCCGTGTAGGACATGAATCCAAAATAAATAAATTTTTGAATGACCGAGGATATTGCAGAAAGTATTAAAGCGGATAATTTCTTGAATGATCAAGGGTAGACAAAATTTTGAATGACTGAGAATATTATAGAAGATATTAAAGCAGATAATTTTTTGAATGATCAAGAATAGACGATTTTTTGAATGGCATATGGTGTTAAAGAGGTGAATCCTCCTTTCAAAACATTTTAGTATCACGGTAATTTGCTAAATAATTCGCAGCTTGATTGGCTTGACATTATCAGCGAGCATGTAAAATTTTTTACATAGCCCAACAGCCCATAAAATGATGTTCAGTTTCCGGGACAGCATATTCACTGAACTATCAAATTGGCCAAAGTCCTAACGTAGCTACCCACAACTTGGTCTAAGTTTCTGAAGCCTCTTGTGTAGTGCACTTCTCAAAATTAGCCAGTAATTTGGTATATGAAGCCTAGACTCTACTATATATTAAAGGCCTCAAGCTAAACTTTGGAGTAATAATTGATACAATCATTTAAACTTTTTGTTTATGCAGCGTGCCATGTTGGGTCTTTCACTTCGGTATGTCATTAAAGTTTGTATACTCTTTGCTACAAATTAGATTAACAGATTCTGATAATCTTCTCAATACCAGGGTTAACATAGGGAAAAAAAATTAAACACTGCTGTAAACAGCTGCCGGGAGACATGTTAAAGTACCAGTTTCCATAACCAAATGACGTTGCACACATTTATCTGCTGATGCGAGCTCTTTCTGGCATCGTTACCGTCTGACACTTCATGAACAGGAAAAGATTTGGCACCAAGCTTTGTGATGCATGACTCCGTGACCTCCCTCGATATTTCATATCACAATCTTGCAGCATACCAGTTTTCTGATGTGTCTTTCGAAAAGCTTGCTGCAGAAATTTAACAGATTTGGTTGTGATCAGATAATCAGATATGTGAAAGCTGCATCTGAGTTAATCACACAATCTGTAGATGCTAATATTACTTTCATGCAAGGAATTTGGAATGAACAGAAAAAAAGTGTGTTGATAATAGAAAATGGCATGTTCAAAAACTGTCTTTTTCTTTCTTTTAAAGTAGAATTTGTTTCTTGTTTTTTTTTTTTTTTGTAGAAAACACGGCTTTATTAAAGAAAAAAAAGGTTCACTTTAAGTGTTAGTCTAAGGACATGGAGATGCCAAATAACAGGAAAGATGAAAAACACATCAACATACTAATATTCATACTCTGTGACCAGCTTCCTTTGCTGATTTATACATTAGCCTTCAATTCAAACCTTGTACAGTAATCAGCTCCTTACCCGGATGAGTCAATGGTTAGGAGAACATCTGGAGATGAGTTTAATCTGAAACAAATGTCAGTGAAGCTGATCCGAAATGTTAAAATGAGTTTATATAACAAAGAAGGCAACTCCCTGGTCAAAAGAATCAGTTAGCTCTCAACCCTCCTGCTAATATTAGATCTATCGCCAGGCTATAGAGAACGAATCATAACAATTGGAGGCATGAAGAAAATTAATTAAATATCTACAAATAAATGGTAAAGGGAAACACCATGAAGATTCATAAGAACATTAGTCAAAGAGATGAAATTGTATTCTACTATTTTAAATAATTCAGAAGATATTAGTATACTTTTGTTCAAGCACATCGATATATAGTTAACAATAGATATTAGTACACTTTTGTCCAAGACTATACTTCCAACTCACACTCAAAGATCATGATTGGATTTGGAAGATAGATGCACAAAAGTTAACCAGCAATTCATGCGTTATCTGGTTAAGTGCATTAACAGAACAGGCAGTCATGCAAGAAGGCTTCAAATTTTGCCAACAATTCAGGAGTTCTCCCCGTGTATGATCAAAGAAAGTTCAAGAAAATAGGCTAGTATTTATAATCCATGATACGCGAAAAAGCAATCCTTTCAAAAACTTGTTCTGCGAACCCTTTAACAAATGATATATAAGCTTACTTCATGCTAAAAATCCAAATTTTCAACTTGAGGTTTAGGTAGCATGCAGAAAACAATCACCACACAAAATGCTGCACATATGTTGAGTGCAAAGTTTTTGCAAGGGTAACTGCAAAACCTTATTCTTGTATCACGTCTCAATTAAAGAACGGTAATATACAGATGGTTCATTGGAGCTGTTGGGCCAAACAGCTAACAAGTATAATGGGTCGGTAGCAAGCCACGCTACCCCCATGAAGAGTAAGAATCTAAGAATGAAAATCTCTACAAATCCTTGATCCCAGCAGCAGGTGGACTTCCTTTTTGCCGAACTTGAAACTGAATGTAGCCTCCCGATCTCCTTTCAACTAATGACATCTTGATGAATGACTCTAGACAATGAAATTGTCTACATTATCCTAGATACTTCGGCGAGCAAATCCTCGCATGAAAAGGAAGAGAAACCTGCTCGTCTTTGCATACTATATTTACAACAAATGCATCTCAAGTATCAAACAAGGACATCGATTATGGATGCACTTTGAAGCTTATTAGCTTCTTTAAGCCTTGCTGACTCTATCTTTGCAGACACTTCAGCTACTACGAGCCTCGTCAAGAGTAGTCCGGCGATGAAGGCTGCCACCATCAGCATTGTGAACACTGCACTCCAGCTCTTGACTGATATATAGCCTGTCAGTAGAGGGCCAACAGCAGCACCCACTGAACCAGTTCCATCAATGATTGCAGTTACAGTTGCCAAGGCCCGAGAATTCCCCTTTACAGAACTATGTGTTCCGAGGTCCGCTGACACTGCTGTTGTTATCAATGCATAAGGACCATTCACAAACATGCCGGATATGAACATGAAAACAATGTTCCAAAACAAGGAAATGCTCCCATAACTGCGGTAGAAGAAGAGGGCTGGTATGGCACAGTACATAAAGCTAGCAGCTGTTAGAGCTCGGGCGTCGATTTGATCAGAGATATGACCTGCTAGTATACCACCGACGACACCTCCAACATCAAACAATGTCGACAACATCCCGGCAGTTGAGTCAGACAGGTAAGTTCCGCCAATAGCTGCATAATTTAAATATAGAGATTTAGAACCAGAAACCAAATAAAATTACTAACATTATCTTGTTGCATCAAACTTCTAGCCATTCAACGAACCAGCAACAAAATCAGACTATCACACTATCTTGTTGCATTAAACTTCTAGTCATTCAGTGAACTAATAGTTAATAATTCATGTTTTATGAGAATAGTTAATAGTTCATGTTGTCTGATGGAATTTAGGAATACATTTGATGTTTAGAAAGGAGCACAAACATCAGGTTAATTTCCACAATTAATTCAATCCATTTCAGAGATAAATAAAAGCATGACAAGAGGAACAATACAAGTAGGCATAAGAAGGTACCTGTATGGCTGATGTAGAAAGGAAGCCAGTATAGGAATGTATAGGCCACCAACTTGGAGAAAAAGAGACACAATGCAAATGGTGCAACCCCTGGAATCCTCCAGGCCTCCATGAAGCCTACAGCGCTTTCCTTGACATCAGGTTTAGCTTCTAACAGGGGTGCCGCTAGATCATTCTTCTCAGGAGACTTCAACAGGTCGTCTTCTTCCTTTTGAACACCCAAGACATCAGGGCTAACAGGCAAGAAGAGAAAGACCACCAAGCCAACAATGACAATGATAAGGCCTGGAGCAGCAAAAGACCAACCCCACCCATACTTCAGCATAGCAGAAGCTATTATTGAGCCGGTTATATTCCCTATTGATGTATGTGCATTCCAGATTCCCATGATAAGTCCCCTTTTGCTCTTTCCAAACCAATTCCCAACTACAGCCACAACCGAGGGCCAGCCTGATGACTGTAACAAGCCAGCCACCATCTGAATTCCTAAGAAGTAATAGAAACTATGTACACTTAGCCAGTATCCAGCACCAAACAGTGAAGTGAAGACACCAGTTCCGATCATTCCAATAGTCAGAAAGACTCGTAAATCCACCCGGTCGCCTAGGTGCCCGGCCAAGTACATGCCAATGGAGTAAACAGACAGGAAAGCCACATCAATCAGACCAAGCATGCTAGTGCCATCTGAGGTATTAAATGGAGCCCAACCTCCTGTGATTCCTGCAGAGTTCTGACCTGTTCTGCTCACTCCACCAAGGAAGTAGAACCTTGACCAATGCGTCGATCCCAATTCCGTCGTCCCCGGGTCGAGGACACTCTTGACAATGCTTGTGGTCTTCCTGGTAGCATGGTAACTTGCATATGCTAGAAATGTCAAGACCAAAACAGAAGCTTGGTATGTTCTAAATGTGAAGGGAGTGCCCCTGAGTTTTTCCAAGAATCGAATACCAGCCGGTTTCATAGTTTGTGTTTCATTTCTCTCTTCACCTACAGAACCCATCAGAAGGCTCCTGAACCTTTCTCACTTGCTATATATCTTGGGAAGATCAGTCTTGTTATATCTGAAAAATTGCATTTTTACATCCAGAAATCAGTATTTAACACAAAAAATATAAAACAAACAAATCCCTTACAAGATCAAATCACAATTTCAATAAATATAATCATGTCAGATAACTTTTCACTAGTTGTTGAAGATAAGTAGGCGCAATTAAGTCATATTAGAATATAAAAAAATGCAAATTCTTCAAACCAAGTGCAAGGACTCCATATGACAGACACAAAAAATGGATACTTTTTTTTTTTAGAATTGCCTGTCGCGTTCTACCCAAATTTAAAAAAAAAAAACTAAGTTTTTCACGTAAACACTTGAACAGGAAAGAGGATTCAACAACAAGAAGATTCGTCCAACACCCTCCACAATGAAAGCCAGCAATCCCCATCAGAGAGAACATGGCCCATGAAGCAAGTCCACAAAACTTCCCTGTGAAATGAGTGGCCCCTCTTCTTCTCTACTCTTCCACCCCTCTTCTGTTCTTTATCTAACGCGAGAATAATCTTAATTACGTGATCATCCAAACTATTCCCAATGATCAGAAAACAGCAAACAAAAGTTTCATCCGCTCATAACCGGTTCTGTCACATTCCAGTTACCACTCTAAGGACCAAAAGCGATTGCATCTCCAAGCAAATATCTTCAGAATGCCACGAAAAAAAAGAAATGAATGCCAAAATCAACAGAATCGCCAGGACTGCAATTGTATGTATGAACAAGTAATTGCATGTATATATGTATCTAAGCTTGAAAACATTTCAAAGGAGATGGCTTTCCTGGTACCTGAAACTGGGAAGACCGAAGGGATTGGTTTTGCTTTCTTCTTCTCTTGCTCTGTTCACAGGTTGCAGAAGGATTCAAGGAACTGTGAGAAGGCGGGGGTAGGAATTTGTAGATACCGCATTCCACACAAGCTTTGCTATAATTACATTCTTGCCCCTGGTAGGGTCTCGGTGGAACACAGGTTTCTACCGCTGGTTTCCGCCCCTTCTTCCCATGTCACTCGCAAGTCGCAGGTTGGATTTCGCCTCAAATATTTTTGTTCTTGTTTGATTTCTTTTTAAATTTTTTTTGGTATTATGATTGAGGTCAAAATATGATATTTATATTTGAATTTGAATTAGAAAGTAAAACCAAGGCTGACACAACAAACACATGTTCTAATTTTTATCTTCAATTCCTTTTAATAATAGGATTTAATTTAAAGTATATTGTGTACTGTATTTATTTTAAATAAATAAAAAATATAAATTTTAAATTAAATATTTATTTTTAATCATACGTCTCAAATTCAATCGATACAAATAATAAAATATATGATATATTATACTCAAGAGTACACCTCTATTAAATTTGATTAATGATCAATATATTATTTTATAAATTGATATTTCAATTAGAAATTACGACAAAGTTGAGAACAAAATAAATTTCAATTGTTATGTTGAAAGGTTGTCAAGTCCTCTTAATTAATGAGCAACACACTATTCTTTTCTAAAACTTAAATATGCTACAATAGTTATATTTATATTCTCAATATTTTTTAAATTTTAATCTCAGAACTTCTTGATATAATATGATTTTTTTCACCTCATACTATCAAATATTTAATTTAAGATGGTATCAATTATTTAATTTAATAGCATCGAAACACTCAAAATTAGTACTAAAAAAATGAAATTACTTATTTAAAAAATATGTTAACAAAGTCCCAGTCTATCATACTACTCCAATCAGTTAGATACCATCAAATATTTAATTTTTGTGTCGAATCATCCTTTACTTATGTAGAAAAAAATATATGACGATTTAATATCTCTATTAGTGGCGTAATTACGTCAAATAAATAAATTGGACATTGCCCTCTCATGTCGATGCATCAAATGGGCATGCAATTATTATCGTCAAACTATTTTACTTTCGTACGTTACGACTCATGAAAAGTATTTTAAGTTTCTAAATTTTGATTTATGTATTATTTGGCGCATATTATTTTGTACACCACCAGCCAAAATGGTCTACGGCCAAAAAAGGAGGGCGGGCCGCCACCACCCAAATTAGACTTGAGTGAGAGAGAGAGAGAGAGAGAGAGAGAGAGAGAGAGAGAGAGAGGACCGAGGGGTAGTTTGGTCAAAGAACTGGCTAAAAAATATTCCTAGGATATTCGTCGAATGATACCTTTTGGGAGGCGTCCGCATATTCGTCCGCAGGGTCCCACGACCTCGGATTCTGTATCTAAGGCATAATTTATATTATGGTTTCCCTTCCTTATTTAGTAATATATAATGTGCTCCCAGATCATCAATTATTTATGGAGATCATATCACATGACAATTACAAGTTTTTCCATATGATTAATTGATATTTTCCAATTGTCATCCATTAATATACTATCATTTAACTAATTTAGGCTTAATTTCATTTTTAATAGAAATATTTTGCATATGTAAAAAATTAAACTAAAAAATTATTTCAAACAAATTGTTTGTCACCTAAACTAAATATATAAATAAATGAAATTATTTGATAATGATCATGTCAACAATATATTGGCTGATAATGAGATGTTGATCACACATAATGTTTATGTTCAATTATTTATAGTTTAATTTCAAGAAAAGAAATATGTGCAATCATTTAGGGCAATTTTAGGTACATGAACATATCTTGCTAATACCTTGCCAATGATTTCTTCTGCGTAGAACAATGCTGTGATAAACAGTTTAGCAACCTTAATTACTTTTAGAAACAGTCAGTAATGTTCACAATAAAATCATTAAAAAAATGAGTTTAAAGAAATGAGGTTCTCCAAGGTTCAGTCAGTCATAATAATGCCACATTCCTATTTTTTCTACGTTTTTTCTTCAATTAATATCTTTTATTTATATATGAAGTACATTTTGTCTGATTCAATTAGAGAGATAACTTAATATACAATGTTCTCTTAATATTTTTTTAATTTGATATTGTGATATTTTGTTATGATGTTTTCAAGTCTTAAATTCACCACTTTATCAATCCATTTTTTATCTGCAAATATTATACGGTGTCATTGGGGTCAGTTTGAATTTAATGTCTCGTCCGCTCTTCCCCAACAAAGTTGAATAAATGATTAAGACAAATAATTCATCCTCTTAACTCAATTCTCTTAATATTTTTTAATACTTATGCTCTAAAAGATTGATATAATTAATTTGTGTATTATTGTGAGAAAATTACAAAGATCTAAGAGGATTGAGTTAAGAAAATATAGCATCACCCAATGATTAAAATTGTTGAAACTTTCTTTTATTTTATTTATCAAAAAAAGAGGCTCATGTTCCCATGAAAAAAGATGATAAATCAGGCTATGATTTTTTTTCTCAAAAACCTAACATATTAGATATTTTTTTAGAAAAAAAAGTTTTCGCACCAACTTTTATTTAAGTCTTTAAAGTTAAGGATTTAAGTCTCAACTTGCTCCAATATAATATTTAAATTACATAAACTGAATATCTTGTCTTTTTAATTATATATATATATTATATATATATATATATATATATATATATATTATATGAAGAACAAAAAAAGACACGGATAGATTTTATATCCTTAACTTTATCCGAATAATAAGAAGAGAAAAAAAAAGCCAAATCCATACCTCAATTTCTTGGATCTATAAAAGGTCTAGATTTAGATTGGAAAAAATAATGAAAACAAAAGATTCCAAATCCTAAAGTTTATCCGAAGACATAAATGGTCCAATCTGATCTCCCCCAACAAAAGAGTTCCATTTGAATCCGGAATCAGCTCATGAACCATGTTTTAGTTCACGGTCCGGCGGCTACCCATAGAATCCAACCACACAAAAACCATATTATCCGCAAAATGACAACAACAACAACAATTTTAAAAAACCATATATGCAAAAATATCTTATATAACATTTAATTATTCATGTGACACGTGAAACCATATTCAATTCCCCATATGCATTATTAGTCGTATGCATGTACGTAGGCAAAACTTTCAGTGCGTTAAATGTAACGCACGGAAATTCATATTAAAAATTATTTTTTATTTTTAATATTTTTATATAAAAAATAAAATATAAAGATGTATTAGTGTAATGAAAATAATAGGGAGAAGTCCCAAGAGAGATTCGAAGAGGAAAGTTCGAAACCAGTCAAACGGAAAAGAATTCATTTATGAGAAGACAAATATTGCAGAATATTATATCAAATCTCAATATAATGAATTAAATTATTGATAATTATGATCAATGATGACATAAAAAATTATTAATTAGAATAATATTTTTTATAATAATTAAAAAAATATTATGATCATGATGATTATGTGAATAATCATAATCGATAATAATTATAAGAGACGTGACAGAGATGGAGGATAACATATGCATATGCCATAATAACTCTCTATTGAGTATGAATGAAGTTATATCCGAATAATCCCCAAATATTCATCTTATTTTTAAATAAATATTAATAATTGTAGACATCACTTTCGACTAATGATTACATATTTACCACTACAACTGTCATTGTGTTAAAAAACTATGTTAAATAAACATTCAGCCAAATTATATTTATAACTACAAAATAATCAATACTAAAGTATTTTAATAAAAACGATAAATGTTCATTTCAACTAATTCTTTATAAAGTAATTGACATCTTATTACTTTTTTTAGAGGTCAAGTGTTTAGGTTGGAATGAGATGCAAATTATTTTTATTTCTTGATGGGCTCCTTTTGCAGCAAAAGCAAATAGTAAATGCTCATGATAATACAATTAAATAGTACCTAACTTTGTGACTTTTACAGCTTTAGTATGAGCCATTGCACATTAAGTTGCAATATTGTTTGTGGTTCTACAAGTATTACACTAACAATTAAACTTACTCGCAGTGTACCCCAGTTGCACATGTAAGTCTTGATTTACATAAACAGTGATCATATTTAAGGTGAATGTTCGATTAATTAATTGATTAAATAATTTAGTTACTTAATCCAATTTATCCAAAGAAAATAATTATAGTCCGGGCCGACAAAATTGATTATCGAATTTTTTTTCAGTTCGGTGATTCACAATTTATGCAAAAGAAAAAAAATATTATTTAAGTCACAAAGTTCTTTTATATTAAACAACAAATAAAATATGTGTTCGAAATTAAAATAAATTCTAAATTTGAACATAATCTAATTAGGATACCGAATGTGATTAAATAAAAAATACTTATAAGTTCAATAGTTTAGAAATAATTGTTTTTATAGTTTTAACCAAAATTTTGGTTAATTCGTAATTGTTCAACTGAATAATTTTATTTATTAATTAAATAAATTGTTGATCGATTAACTAATTAAATAAATTAATTAGTCGTATTTACTTCTAATTATATTTATGTAATTAGTGAGTTTTTAATTTATGAAAAATTTAAATATTCCTAATTTCATCCTTCTAAAACTCCTTTTAATACTTTTATAATTAAATTTCTCTTAAAAGTCTATCAAGGGAGATTAATTCTTTTAAGAATAATAATATAAAAGATAAATGTGAATCAATCTTATAGGCAAATGTACCGATCATGCATGATTTAACTATATGAGTTGTACTTGATTTTGCGAGACGTTGCACCGACTAAAATTAATATAAGCCTGTTAATGAGTTGATATGAGGTGGATCCCTCTACTAGACATGATACAAATCTACTGCTAAATTAATATGAGATATAATAATGGTTGATGATGCATTGGATGATGACCGGTTGCTAATTTGGAGTTGTATCATTTTTAAATGGGATTTTTGAATGACAACCCAATCTTAAATTATATAATATTCTTATCTAATAATATTGTAGAAACCTCAACCATTATATATATTGTCTTTTTTTCCGTTTGATATTAGTAATAATAATTATCCTAAGCCCAATAATAATAACATAAATATAAAAGAGCTTAACTATTTTTTACTAATAGGTTGTTAAATCGTTATCCAAAAGGGGATTAATTAAGTATAGATATGAGCAAGGGAGACCTTTGTCTTCTTGAGCTCGACAATTTTAAACTTTGCTGGTGGTGTGGCCAAATGTCTATTTTCTTTCGTTACATCAAAAATTTATGTAGTAAGTGGAAATTCGGCAACGTAATGCACGGATTCTTCTTTTTCTTTTTTTTTTCGTTTTAAAGAAAAGATGCCTCAACCACCAGCTAGTTTGTGGACGTCAGCGTCGTATGTGCATAGGGGCACAAATTTACAAGGAGTGTGCCACAAGATGCAACAGCAGTTGATGTCGTCCAAGTAATGGATTCTGCCTCATTCATCATTGGATGAATATTGACGTGTAAAAACACTTGAAAAAAAACAATGAAATTCATCGAACTAAAAATCAGAACGGTTCCAACAAATCTTATTTATTTAAAGTAAAACTGTTGGTAAATTTTGATGTTCACCCAAAATGAATATATATATATATATATCAAGACGGATCCACATATATTCTAGAGATCTCGACCTCTTTAATTTTTTGATATATAAAATATATATATATATACTACTAATTATAGTTAATAAATAAAATAAATATAAATAAATAAAATTATTATTTAATTAGTTTAATAGATAAATAATTTTGATTAATATTTGAAGTTTAGAATTTAAATTTTGACTCTTTTCATTTTTTTTAATTTGCTTGTATATTTTTTATCTCCCTAAGCTTGGGGTCCATCCATATATATATATATATATATATATATATATATATATATATATTCTCGACATATTTCAACATCTCTGACTCATCACACATTTTGAAACGTAACGATGTTGTACGTGAGAAAATGCCGATGTAAAATTCTACATTTTTTAAAAATTTTTCACTATATAAAATAATACAATATAAAGGTATCAAGCTTGGAATCTTTTGGGCCCTCGAATGAAACCTGTTTTTCTTTAGTGCCCCAATCCGCCTTCATGAAACAACGGAACTCATGGGTTCTAACTTGAGGCAACTTGCCGTTGTTTCTCGTCCCCATAAAGATAAATGGGACAGAAATTTGATATGACTACGTTTCGTAGGGTTCCGATCTCATCAAGATATTTTGCACAACAACATCTTCGTTATTTTGCAAGACAGAAAGATACTAATTGATGATCATCTATGATCTTATAGGAAAAGGGAGAAGATCAACGAAGATGATAAGTTGATATGTGTTTATAAAGGCGACTCCACTCATCATATTCATAAGTCTCAAATTCGATTTTTAAGATGAAATTTACGTATTCTTTATGTCTACTTTGTGTTATCCCGTGTTAGACAGACGAAACCTCCTTTTATAAATGAAGAAAAAGAAAGAACTAAGGACCTGTTTAGAAATTTTGTAAAAAAATTCGAGGTTTTAAAAAATATAGACAATAATTTTTGTAACGCCACATTCAAAAAGGAAAAAAAAATATAAATATTTAAAATAAATAAGTATTGGGAGGCTAAGAGTGAGAACCAAGGGTTCAAAACTCTTGACATCTTTTCAATTAAATTTCATGACTCTTAAAAAAATTAATGTGTATAAATTTCATGAAAAATCTCTTCACCTCTTTGGTTCTTTCTTTTCTCTTCTCCTCTTCCTCACGTGTTGGACTGTTGGACTAAAATAATAGAACAAGGAGTGAGAACAACGGGTCGGAGACGTCGTCACGTAGACCAAACAGAATAAACAATGTGTGTTTAATGGAATTCAACGATGATATTAATATAATCTAAGTTAATTTCATATTTTTATCTTATATCGCTCCGGCTTCTAAATCTGATTTTCTTGCAAAGTAATTTGATTATAAAATGTTAACGATTTATTTTCTAATAAGTAGAATTGTCTTTTCTGTATGGGTTCAATGTAGGCGCTCCTTAGTTAAGTAGGGAGCACCGTGTTACCTATATCTTCAACCGTAGGATCTTAAATCTACGATGTAGATTAGATTTTCTCTCTCCTATTTTTTTCTCTCTCCTAAGTCTATACACCTTACATCATGCATCCTATAGTTAAAAATATAGGTACCCTACTTAAGTAGGGAGCACATCCATTTTTTTCTTTTTGTATAATCAAATTTTGATGATAGAATTTATGTATAATTATTATTTTAAATTCATATTTTAGTGATGAGAAAAGTTAGCGATTAAATTAGGAAAATCATAGTATGCCTACGGGTCTAGTATAAATCGCTACGATTCAAATTGATCTATTACGATACAACCGTAACGCAAAAATGCGCTACGACATGTTAAAACATGGCTATGGGTGGCCAAATTGACCACCACAACGATATTATGCATCGTTATGGTGGCAACCGGGCCACGGTAGCGCATGGCTATGGTGGTGAAAAGCCACTGTAGCCATGCATTGAGGCTACGGTGCTTTTTGCCACCAAAGGCCACACGCACAGATAGATATATATATATATATATATATATATATAT
>LTAE01000266.1:18538-43367 GCA_001647135.1 Pontederia paniculata | reverse complement strand
TGATCTCATGTTAATATGTTTCCATTAATCATTAAGTCAAAGAGATGAGGTTGGTCTATTGATTCTTATTGTTTCCTATCATAGTTATTGATGATCATACTGTACTCTATTGATTTATCATTTATAATATGCTACTCTATGATATGTCTTGATACATATATCATTTTATTGTTATGCCGATTTATAGTTGGATAAAGAAAATGTCATGTTATGTTTTTATGAATATTTTATGTCTCATTGTTATGTTATTCACACAAGCTTTCCAAAAGCTTATGGGAGAGTACCCCCCCTGCATTGATCCCTGCAGGCATATAATTTCCTTGTAGGGCGGGCTAATGGTGTGTACGACAATGATGCTCTGGTGAATGTTGCACATGGATAAGGACTCCTTTTTTTATTTTTATTATGTCATATGTCGAGTCGAACTATGAGTTGCAATAAGTATACATCTGAATACTATTGTAGTATGTACCTTGGAGTCTTATTTGGATAACTATGTTATTTAATAGCTTCCGCATCTTCTATATTATTTTCATATATGTTACTATTTTATCTTTTCGCTGATGTGTCACTATTATTGACTAGATATAGTCAATAGAATGGTCAAATATTGTATCGTCGTAGCGCCTATGAGAGGAGGCTTTGCCACGTGGCGAGGGCCAAATTTCGGGGCGTTACAATATGGTATAAGAGCCAAAAGCTAGGACTCTCTTGATATCCTAGAATAGATTAGAGTATGAGTTCATGTGCATTTACCAAGAGCAGTCGTCGCAAACACAAGTAGGATCTTTTTTTATATAGCGTGATATTGAGTTCATATATAAGTATGGTTTAAATTTTCTTAGTAGGTGGTAATCTTTTAGGTCACTATGAAAAGAGGTCGAAGTGAACTATTTGGATATCAATATTGGCTTTTTAGGAGATGATATAAGATTCTAATTTTTAGGTAACCTTGATTGTCCTCAAACTATAATTGAGATGATGCATTGGATGATTCTTAAAGATATTATTTGGATGATAGAAAATAAATTTACTTTGATATGTTATTTTAATTCGCTTCTGATAAGTGATTGACTCATTTGAAGATTATATGAGATTTATAAGTTTATATGTGATCTTGATTATGTTGAGCCATAGAAAAAGAAGTTGGATGATTTTGTGTACATGATTCTATCAATAATCTGAGTTGTTTTTTATTGGGAAAAAAAATAATTATCAAGGATAATATTTGAAGTATACTTGCATAGGATATATGATTTCCTCAATTGAAATGTTATAATGATTATTATCGTAGGAAGTGATTATTATCGATATTTCAATAATGATATAACTTAAATTCTTGAGGAGGTTATCCAGTATTAGTATGGATCAAGGAAATTGATGCGAAAATGATTGTAGTAGTGATTTTCTCAAATGAAGTGAAAAAAAATAAAATTATGTGAAGTAGAAAAATAATATTGATGTTACAATTTTAAACAATGAGAATTGGATTATATGATTGTAGAAATTGTTAAAGATCAACCAAATGGATATGAGTTTTAAGAAACTCATTTTGAAGAATACAAGAGAGTATTTTCTTTGATGACTATATTATTCTTATTGAATAATGATTGTTTGAATTTTAAATGAGAATAAAAATGGATGAAGATAGAAAAATTCAAATATCAATTTTATGGAGAATTTTTTTTTGATATGTTTATATCTAATGTTCGGAAGGGTATACCTTTGAAGAAAATTAAAGCCTAAAAAAAACTAATGTGGTAGTATGAGAAACCAATTTCGAATAGATAAAGTGTTGAAATTATGAAGTGAAAAAAATAAAAAAATAATTAGATGCGTAATTATGTGATCGAGATTAAGTCAAGAAAAAAAAAGACCAAGTGTATCACACACAAATAATGATGTTGATCATACTAAAGTTTTCATTTATAAATATTACACGCTATAATAAGATAGCCAAATCGATCCATGGAAGGATCACAGTGAAAAAAAAAGGAAAAAGAAAAGAGTTAGGAAGGACCTAAACTTCTTGAAGAGATAAATACTTGAAAAAAAAAGTTGAAAGTTAGGGTTAATATTGACCCATCGAGAAAAAAAAATTACACGAATTAGTCCTCGTGATATGGAAGGACATATATGCACAAATATGATCATAGAGTACTATGCCCCTCAAATTTTGATTTTTTCATTAGCCATAATCATTGATGTCAAATATAGACAAATCTAAATATGAGTTGTGATAGATACTCATATCTACGCAGTATGAATATTTTAAAAAAAAATGATTAGAGAATTATAAGTAGTTATGATTCATGTGAGACTGTTTCTAGGATTACAAATGGAGTGTAAGATTTAATTATTCATAATGATAGAATGAGGAACCGTGGTGTATCCTTCTTTAAAGATTTTTCGACAAGTATGTTGATATTAAATTATTGTTTAGTTCAAAAAAAAAGGGTTCCAACCATGATCAAAATATTGATAAAGGATGATTAAGCTATATAGTGTCGAGACATTTATTAAAAAGGAGAAAACATGATGAAGAGTTATCTATTATATGTCTATTAAGAAGTAATGGAACATTAAGATATTAGTTGACAAATTTGGGGGTGCAAGAGGCTCATATGTACGACGAAAAGGTGAATTTGATCAAAGAAAAAAAAGTTTCATAGTTGAGAAAGAAAAGTTATGAAAATAATGGAAGAGGACAATTATTAAGATCGGTGATCTAATCCTTTTGAAGGTTTCTCCGATGAAAGGAGTTATGAGATTCAAAAAAAAAGGGAGGCTCCCATGATATGTAAGATCCTTTGAGATTTTAGAGTTAGTCGAAGGAAGAACATGCTTGTTAGCACTACCCTCATCCTATGGATAGATGCATTCCACATGTCCATGCTCCAAAATGTAAAACGTGATGATGCAAAAGTAGTGAGATTAGAAGAATCGAATCTTAAGGAAGACATGACGTACGAGTAGAATCCGACAGATATCTTTGAACCCAAGATTCAACAAAGGAAGAATGAGGAATGTTGCCCTAGTCAAAGTGGCATCGGAAATTCACTACGGAAATGAGGCAACTTGAGAACTTGAGTTTGAGATGCATCGGAAGTTTCCATACTTATTCCGTAAGATCTCAAATCTTTGTACCTCGTGCAAATTCGAGGATGATTTTTTTTATGGGTGTTATAATGTAACGCAAAAAATATACAAATATTTAAAATAAATAAGTATTGAGGGGCCAAGAGTTACATAGGAGAACCAAGGGTTCAAAACTCTTCGACATCTTTTCAATTAAATCCCATGACTTAAAAATTCAATGTCTATAAATTTACTGAAAAATCTCTCTCACCTCTTTGGTTCTTTCTTTTCTCTTCTCCTCTTCCTCACGTGTCGGATTGTTAGACTAGAAGAATAGAAGGAGTGAGGACAGCGGGTCGGAGACGTCGTCGCGCAGACCAAAACAAAATAAACAAGGTGTGTTTAATGTGATTCAACGATGATATTAATATAATCAGAGTTAATTTCATATTTTTATCTTATATCGTTTCGGCTTCTAAATATGATTTTCTTGCAAAGTAATTTGATTATAAGAATGTTAAGGATTTATTTTCTAATAAGCAGGATTATCTTTTCTGTATAATCAAGTTTTGATAATAGGATTTATGTATAATCATTATTTTAAATTCATATTTTAGAGATGAGAAAAGATTAGCGATTAAATTAGGAAAATCATAGTATGCCTACGGGTCCAGTATAAATCGCTACGATCCAAATTGATCCATTGCGATACAACCGTAGCGCAAAAATGCGCTATGGCATGTTAAGGATGGCTACGGGTGGCCAAATTGACCACCGTAGCCATGCATTAAGGCTACAGTGCTTTTTGCTACCAAAGGCCACATATATATATTAATATATATAAAGTAAAATTCCTAGCCGAGTAAATATATATATATATATATATATAAATATATATATATATATATATATATAGTGAAATTCCTAGCTGAGAAATTATAATATATATATTAAGTGTATAATCTTGGCCGAGTAATATATACATATAGTGTAAAAAGATTTCTAGTCGAGTAATTATTTGATTTTATTTACTTAGTGAAATAAATTAGAAATGAGATCAACAAGTGTTATTTATTTAGTGATTTGAATTATTTGATATTTATCATATTTTAGATAGCCTTATTCTAAAATCGAAAATCATATGTATGTAATTCTAAATTAATTTTGACCTGAGAACATCAATTCAATCATAATGATTGATTATTATATCGAATTTCTTTTTTATCCATTTGATTCATGTGGACTCAAGTACGATTTAGAAGTGTCGTAGTCTACCCATATCATGATCCTTAAATTTATCGAAACAAACATATAACAAATATGCTAATGAAGATAAAAGATAAAAATTGAGGGATGCCCATGCTATGTCTATGCATTGGAGATTTACCATTTACCGTTATCGGGATACAGGTAGTATAACTAAAGCCAACACAGTGAAACTACACGGTCGGTGAAGGCAAAACACCGTCGCCACTGTTCTTGTTGTGTGAGACTCTCCACCCCCATACACGAAAAGGATTCCACCGAAGGCGAGTGATGCATCCTTCCCTAAGAAAAAAGGCATATGTCGTGGCTTGATCCACCATTGACCTTACCGGTATATGGATGTATTGTTTTCATGACATACCCTATCAAGTGAAGAGCTCTTCCAATATAAATAAACCAAAGAAGTTGAAGAAAAAACTTCCATGATTACCGAATTACCGAATGTACCGATTTATTGATCCTAAAGATGAATGCACCGATTTATCGACTTAAAGATGAATGTACCGATTATCGATATTAACATACTGATTTACCGATTTTAAATGATGATAACGATTTATCGATTCTTAGAAGATTATTATTGATTTACCGATTCTTATATGATAATCATCGATTTTATCGACTCTCAAAGATAAACTTTTGATTTACCGATCCCAAATATGATTACTGAATTACCGATCCAAAATGACGACCATTGATTTATCGATCCTAAAATGTGGATCATGGATTTATCGACTCCTAATGATAATATCATCGTACTTCACCGAATCACTGATAATGTGTTATTGAAAGAACAACTTTTGTGATCCCTAGATTATCGATCTTAATGCTAATGTTATCATCACAGCGAACTACTGATCTCATATTAATATGTTTCCATTAATCATTAAGTCAAAGAGATGAGATTGGTCTATTGATTCTTATTGTTTCCTATCATAGTTGTCTTGATACATATATCATTTTATTGTTATGCCGATTTATAGTTGGATAAAGAAAATGTCATGCTATGTTTTTATGAATATTTTATGTCTCATTGTTATGTTATTCACACAAACTTTCCAAACGCTTACAGGAGAGTACCTTCCCTGCATTGATCCCTGTAGGCACATAATTTTCTTGTAGGGCGGGCTAATGGTGTGTACGGCAATGATGCTCTGGTGAATGTTGCACATGGATAAGGACTCCTTTTTCATTTTTATTATGTCATATGTCGAGTCGAACTATGAATACTATTGTAGTATGTACCTTGGAGTCTTTTTTGGTTAACTATGTTATTTAATAGCTTCCACATCTTCTATATTATGTTTCATATATGTTACTATTTTATCTTTCCGCTGATGTGTCACTATTATTGACTAGATATAGTCAATAGAATGGTCAAATATTGTACCGTCATAGCGCCTACGAGAGGAGGCTTTGCCACGTGGCGATGGCCAAATTTCGGGGCGTTACAATTTTTTTCGACATAAAAAAATTCCAAATGTTCTAAATACGTTGTAACTACAAAAGAACAAAATAGAGAAAAAAAAAAGTAGGAGTAGATAATTTGATGTTTTTCACTTATTATGTTGTATTTTCATCAGACAAAAATTGGTGTCAAACACTTATTTGTAAAGAAATCCGTCAACAAAAAATATTACGACATAATAATGAAATATTTCAAAATTACTTAACACCCAAACATGCCCTAAAAGTGGGTGATATAAACAAGCAAAAATTTAAAACATTCAATTAATCCTTCTATCTGGATGAGTTGATTGACCTTCAATATTTTAATAATACAAACTTTATATACTTATTTAATTTTAACTTAATTATATTTCCTTTTATTAAATCTATAGATCTGCTTTATAATACAAAAAATAAAATTTTCGGATTAAGAAAAAGGTTACATTTTAGTACTGGAGTTTTTCCAGTTAAATTAACGGAAGCATCGAACACAGTTCAGAGCTTATTACACCGTTTGAGTTTTTTTTTTTTTTTTCATTTTGGAGGGCAGAGATTTGAATAATTTGAGATATATTATCCCATTCTATCTTAAAGTTTTTCTCCTGGAAAGCTAAGAGAGACGAAATGGAAATGTGAAAACAGGATAACTCCCTCCATTCATGGACTGGTCTGGGTATCTAATGATTATGAAGATCAAACATAATAAGAAAAGGGTATATAATATCTATATTTGACTAATAAAAAAATCTAAATATTGTTTTGAGGCCGGATTCACGCAAAAGGTATTGGAAAGGAAACCCGTGCATTTCACACGTATATGCTTAATAAAAATATCTAATGTTTCAAGTGTCCCCCAGCTAAGGCTCAGATAAGCAGACAAATTACATATTTGTTTGCGAATGACAAACCTGGAATGCACAGATAAATTACAAGATTCTCAGTCCAGATCACATTGCAGTTCCTACACTGTGGATGAAACCTGTATTCATACTTGTGTTCGTTTAAGAGCAACAAAGTGGGCAGAATATGATCAATCACTGGAAAAATGAATTAATCAGTCACTTTACTGAATTAAGAGAGGAAGTAAACCTTTCCCTGGGACAAAAAGGATTGAAATGCATGTTAGTCTCAGTTAAGGAAACAGCTTGATGATGGTCCAAATGTTACACAAACGAGAGTTACTACAAGCAGCTGCAGGTCACACGGGACCTAGGTCTGACGTCTATGAATGGCTAAAACGATTAACTGGTCAATGATTTCAGCTGCACATTAGCCTCAAAGTATTCATGTCTTCATCATATATCCCAAAAGAATTCCGAGCAGGGTGATAATCACCACAAAAGTGAGTGAGAAGCCACCCTGCTGCTTGCTGACTTCCCGCCTCATAAGTTCCTGGATGCGAGGATAACAATGACAATAAGAAACTTTGGATGAATGATAAATGATAATATCGTTAAGAAAGATTACTTTCCAATTCTCTTGAAATTTAGCATGGGCTTCAAATAGTAATTCCATGTTCTTGAATTTTGTAATCACGTCTCAATTGTCAAGTAGATTCGCTAGTCTTTAGACAAGTTAACAAACCTCCAAACCATTTATAAAAACAGAAGAATGATGCACAAATTAGTCTACAGTTGTTTCAGTCTTCCAGATATGTAACAAAATTTGTGAATGCAATCTTTTAGGGGTATATGAAGACATAATTTGTGCTGCCACACACTTGGTTTTACTTGCGTAATGGCAGCTCCACTTCAAAATATCTTTATGCAATTACATCTATTGAGTTGAGGCATGGCAGACAGGATCTTACTGGTTGAACCAGGTAATATAATGAGTTCAATGTGAATGACAGAGGCTCTAGGAGGATATGCTGTGTTGGGAATATAGGGCGAAGGATCGACCAAAAATTAAAACAACGAATTAAAATGAGAAAGAAAGATTGACACACAGATTTTTAACGTAATAAAACTCTCTTGATCAATGTGAACAAGAGAGAAACATCCATGAGCAAAAGAGGCCGCCACCAAAAAATTTTCACTATGAAGAAGAGAGTATGTCATAAACGGCCCAAACCCTCTGCTACCACCACAAATTTTTTTTTTCTCATTTTTTTTTCACAATTTTAAGTACAGGGTATGATAATTCAAGGCACAACAACATTGTTTATCTCGTACATGGCAACTATATCAACCAAATCTGTCTAAAAAAGGTAACAAAAACTGTATAGACCAAAGTTGAGGAAAGTTTATTTAAGGCAAGCCATGCCCTGGCAATATCCGCTTTCAAGCTTTGTGATGCTGGTCTCATTTCAGGCTTCACCTCCCCAAGAGATCAATTGACTCTGCTACCTATTTTGCAATATGCTGATGACACCATCTTTTTTATAGAAGGATCTGCGTCAGCGGCCCAAAAAATAACAATCCTGGTAGATCTTTTTGAGGACTTCTCAGGGTTATCTGTAAACCACTCAAAATCAACTTTCATCCCCTTTGGCTTGGACCCTGACGAGATCACCGACTGCTTGAAGGAACTACGAACTCCTCTCGGCGCCTTCCCAATGTCATATTTGGGATTACCCCTTTCTGATAAGCAGGTGACATCTAAAGATTGGTTGAAAGTCATCTACAAGATGGAACAAAAACTGGCGGGCTGGAAGGCTAGAATGTTATCTCGAGGGGGTAGATTGATATTACTAAACTCTGTCCTAACGGCGCTGCCTATTTACTACATGTCAACACTCAGATTGCCTCGGAAAATTGAATTGAAAATGGATGTCATAAGAAGAGGCTTCTTCTGGCATGGAACTGGCCCAACACTTAAAGCTGCTCATCTTGCATCCTGGCAAGAAGTTTGTCGACCCAAAAGTGAAGGCGGTTTGGGTATACTGATCCTGCGAAATCTAAATGAGGCCCTTCTCAGCAAATGGGGATACCGTCTCTTGAACCCAAATATGGACCTCTTCTCACAGGTTTTCAAAAATCTCTACGGTACACAACTCTCTTGGGAATCAAGATTCCATATCCATCGAGACATCTCACCATTCTGGAAAAGTATTGCTGCTATCATGCCAAGATTGCAGACCTTCTTCACGCTAGTCATCGGATCTGGTGAAAATTTCTATTTCTGGCACGACAATTGGCAACCTGCAGGCCAATTATCCATGTTGTATCCTCGACTATTTGCGATCGCACAGATGAAGAATGCTACCTTGGCTGATGTCTGGACAGACCCTTCTAGATCTGGACAGGGATGTTGGGCTCCACTCTTCACATCTCCTCTCTCTGACTCACGGCTTAATGATTTGATAAGTATGCTGAACCTGATTGGTACCTACAACATTAACAACTCCCGTGAAGATGGCTGGTCTTGGAGGCGTGGTAACTTCAGCGTCAAGCTTGCCTACGAGCTTCTCCGTACTCCTGCCCAGACGGACAATGACTCTATCTTATCTGTCTATCTCATCATCTGGAAAATCAAAATACCGCTGAAAATAAAGATTTTCATTTGGCTCCTCAGAAGGAAGAGAGTCCTCACGAAGGTATATCGTGCAAAATGGCTCCATGGTGTTTCAACTTTATGCAGCACGTGTCAAAGGGATGATGAAGACACTAATCATCTTTTCTTCAACTGTGATATCCCCAAAGAAGTTTGGAACATAGCCCATATTGACTAGATCAACACGTTCAATGAGGACAATGCTCTCCATTATTGGAACTTAAAATTCTTGTACTCCCTTAAATCATTAATGAAAATCTGGATGGCTAACACCCTTGGTTAACCATCCTTTCATCCTTCAAAAAAGATGTTAGCTTCTACTTGAGTAGCCAGACCATGCCTTTTGTATAGGTGTCAAGCAGCATGTGACGGCACAAAAAAATGTGACTTTTTTGCTATACTTGATTAACTAATAACACAACAGATGTTCTTAAACCACACAAAGGCTTAAAGATGACCGTGCTATGGGTATTCTCTAAGGGTTTGTTTGGTTGGAGTCAAAAGGAGGGTAAAGGAATGGAAGAGAAAGGGGGTTAATGGTGTAATTTCGTTTGGTTACATTTTTAATGGAGGTTAATATTCCCTCCATGTACCTCCATTGCTCATTCTTCTTTCAACCCCAAAATGGGGAGGAAAGAAGGAGAAAGATATATTTAAAGCGCATTTCCTATTTTAGCCTTACTTGGTAAAACGTATAAACTCATATAAGGATTATATTCGTCTAAATAAAATTATAACTTACGTTTGTCTCCCATCCCTTCCGTTTAATATGTCATCCAAACAAGTTAATTCTTTCACCTCCATTCTCTTTCATTTCCTTTTCCTATTTTACCTTCTCCTCCATTACCTTCCCTTCCCCTTAATAATTGTTAAACTGAACAGACCCTAAGAGTTCCATAAACTTCCTAAACCTCGTTGCCAATTTTCCAATCACAGTGGATCTTATCTAAGTGTATCTAGCTCAGCTAAATTCACGTATAATCAACGGCAACAAGAAGTTGCCAGAGAATTATGTCTCTGTATGCAGGTATAATTATAGTCTAGAAAGTTGTCTTTAAAGACAATGACTGTCTATACACGAATTCATAGATATCTTTCTTTCCATGCAAATCAAACTAGAAGGGTATAGTTGGATTGGCAGAATCTTAAAACCATACTACTAAAACACAAGAGAAATCAGAAAATTAGTGTAAGCCTATAGCATCTGTCATGATAAGGAAAAAATTACAGAGATCATTAAATAATGCAAATGCTCAAATTATTCACTAACTGTTGTTCCATATTGAAAAAGTACATCAGAAGAATTAAAACTCACCAGCTCTTGTCGAAGCTTATTGTTGAGCTGAACAGCCACATTCTTTTCTTCCGACAACTTGGAAACCAGAGCTGAGTTCTGAAAACAAAAATGTAAATTAACAGTGGCACATATAAAGGCAAGGGATAGTTGTCCACTCAGTAATAACTCACAAGTCACTCTTAATTGTTTGTTGACAAAGCATATCTTTAAGCATAAAACAAATGAAGCATGAGGTATTCTTACTTGAATTTTTTTTTCACTGGATCTGCTATAATGTAGAAAATAGAAATGTGGAAAACAATAAAACAATGTTTATGCCAATGCTAATTACTGGGAGAAGAAAAAGATACGATTCAACAGTAAGCAAGATGTGATAAGTATGATTACAAGAGATACTACATCTTGCATAAAGATGATATGAATACTGTAATATTTGACTGGAGGTAAATACTACTTAGCAGTAAGTGCAGTCTAAAATTATCTTATCAAATAACTGGCAAATACCTTTACAACATAGAAGCAGGAAATTTTTTTTTACCAGTATGATGGAGGATACTCATCAAAATTAACATTTATTGCTTGAAATGTATGTTGAATTACACTCTAGAGCAACTAACCTCAGAAGATTTTTCTTGCTGGATGCCTTCTGCATATGCTGTTGTTGCCTGTCATTAAATAACAGCTCGGTAATTGATTTATCTTTCCCAGTGTAACAATTAACAAAAAAAACATCAGGTCATTGCAGCAATATACTCACAGCGATCAACTCTGAGGCATTGGAATTTCCGTTATCTGATAAAGAAGGTCTAGGTGATGAACCCTCCTCAGAGCCCTCAGGAACTGGTGAGGGCGGTTGAGGTGGTGGAACATACAAAACTTTCAGCTTCACTTCCTCCACCTCATTCCCCGACTCCTTTGCGAACTAAACAAGATACACAGCCACAGAGATCGATCTTAGAATATTTGAATAAAATCAAACAGGCTTTAAAATTACTGCAACAAAGAAATTTATCATGATCACAGATCAAGTTACCATTTCTGCAGTAACATCCTTCACATCACTGGCATCGTTCACAATGACGCTCTGGACCAGAAACTTGTCCTTACATTGCATGTCCGGGGGAGATTCTTTCTGTGCTTGCATTGTGACTGTAAGAAATAATTATCCATGTTTCAGTACAAACAAATCACACATTTCCCTCTGAACAAATTTAGAAGCGCAAGACAAGATAAGATTACCGATAACATCACATGCGGATTTGGGCTGCACGATCCCAGCGTTTGGTCTAACGCAGTACTTCTTCGGGCTGGTCGTCTTGACCTAAAATTGAAGAAACAAAATTTCCAACTTTTCACAGTCGAAGATACAAATTTGATCAAATCAAGGGCAAATAGAAATTTTCAATTTCTCTAGGGTTATATATCTAATGCAGCTTATAAATTAGAAGGCGAGGGGAGAGTCTGAAATCGAAAACCTTGAAGGCGATGTAATCGTCCGTCTTGTTGGATAACCGAAGGGAGCATGAGATCTGCTTCTTTAACTCAACTGCATCGATCAAAACCACGAAGCAAAATTTTCAATCAGAGAAGGGAAACAACACAAATCTCCTGATCGATGACCATACACACTGAGTGACAAAAGAATTAACAAAACACTGGGAGAAACCGAGTGCGACATACAAGGGAATTTGAGCTCGAGGGGGTCGATCTCCAGCAGGTCTTTGGAAGCCATCTCGAGCTCGTCGTCGATTACTTGGATTTCCGGCGAGCTGTGAGATCGCTCTCTTCGGCGTGCTTGGCAATTGGAACTCCGACGAGCTGCGACACGAAGAGGAAGAGGAAGAGGAGGAGGATGTGGAGAACGGAAGCGAAGAAGGTGGATTTGCTTTTAATACGTCCTCCCGTCCAATTAATCGCCATTCTTTTTCTTCTCCCTTTTGGTAGGAGAAAATTAAGGGCAACTTTTTTTTTTCATCCATCTTTCAATATTTTGCACTCCATTTGAATTTGGTGTTCTTTTATGGTTTATTTTTCTCTGAAATTATTATTTATTCAGAAATAAAGAGCAAAAATAACAAGTTATTTGTATATGCAACATTGGAGACATGAATCTATTCAAAATAATACAATAAAAAATGGCAATTTTTTCGATTGAGGCATATTTTTTAAGAATTCTTTTTAATATTAACTATACGACATTTTTGTAAAATTAAGATTCTTAAAAAATGGAACGAGAATAATCCGAAGATTAAAATTGAAATTCAATAATATACTTTAATAATGTAATACATTATTTCCACTACAATTTTTTTTAAATTAGATATAATTAATATTGAGCAGATAATTGATCCCATATATTTAGAAGTTAATATTTCGTTTTTTTTATCTTTTTTTTAAATCTCACCGCTATAGAAAATAGAATATATATATATATATATATATATATATATATATATATAAGTTTAAAGTTTAAAAATGATTTCATTTTTCATAAGATGAGAGCAAAAACATGGGAGGGGAAAATTTTCATTTTCCCTTCAAACTCAAAGTCGCATGCAACTATTAAATCAATGGGAACGTTTAGAAAAATTATATCAAAAGTTGGAAAGGTTCGAACATAATCCAAACTTTTGCGAAAAAGTGAGCGTGGTAGTCGGATTTAAAAAAAAAATGGAAATAAAACAAACAAAAAGACACCACTAGCATTTATTTTGCATCATTTGGTCATGACATATTGTTCACATGAATTCCAACCAGAAATGACAGAGCACGACCATGAACACACAAAAAAATTAGTGCAACAAGACATTTGAAAGTACTTGACATAAACTAGTTGATCAGTAACTTATTCACATACAACCTCTCAAACTTCTATCAGATCGTTACTTTTTATCAACGATTTTTATTTTCATCTCCTAGATTGGGTTTGGCAAGTAGAACCGGGGGTTCTCCGATTCCAATGAATAATTTGATTTGATAGATTAGTTCGATGTGTGTTTGAATGAACTAAAATATAATGATTACAAATAGATTCTAAGAGTGTTTGGATAAAAAATGAGAATCGAAAATATAAAATATATTTTAATGAAAATAAAACTTTATTGAATTAGAAAATTATATTAAATAATATAAAATTAATCGAACGAATCAATATTTCATAAAATATGTGTTATAAAAATATTATTTAAAATTATTTGTAAATAATATAAAATTAATCTCACGAATTATTAACTAAAAAAATATAAATATTGATTATTTATTTAAAAAATAATTAATATAAGTTAATCTAACCAATTTATATTTTGATTAATAATATTTTTATAAAACATTTTTTTAAAATTAAAAGTATACTAATAAATAATTTGTATTATAAAATAAATATAGGATAATAAAATATTTTCTCAAAGAAATAAATAATATAAAATAATTCTCATGAATAATATAATAACGTAATTCATTTTATTTCTAAAATTTTAATTAATCCCACATATAAATTAATAAAATATTAACATAAAAATAATTTAAAAATATAATAGAATAATTAATAATTTTATAATTATATTATAAGTTAATATAAAATGGTCAGTTTTTATAATTATATGATCATTAAAATTTGATTAAGAAAGAAAAAGAAATAACAAAAAAAACGTTCAGAAAAAAAAAAAAAACAGCTGCAACACCAACATTAAATGCTGCTGTTGCAGCAAGAACCACTTGGTTCCTGCTAAAAGCAGGAACCGGGCGATGGAACCCCGGCTGACGTTTGCATCAAGAACCACTCGGTTCCTGCTAAAAGCAGGAACCGAGCGTTGGAACCCCGGTGACGTCAGCCGGGGTTCCACCATTGGGTTCCACGCCCGGTTCCGCCAAACGTCACAACGTTTGGCGGAACCGGGTGGAACCTGGCTAGAACCAGCTCAGGTTCTGGCCAGATTCCCATTGCCAAACCAAGCCCTAGAGAACTTCTTCGTAACAAAAAATTTCATAATTCGCAAGCAGACACTCATATTTCTCGGTTAATTAAAAAACATTATGTCTATTAAGAATATAAGAAATCAATCAAAAAATAGAATAATGAATTAAAATGAGAAAAAAATTGTAAACAAAAGAAAAATATTCACTGACAAAGTCTCCGTGATGAACAAAATAGATGAAAAAGAAAAAAATCACACACAAAAATTTATAAGATTTATCCTTAACTAAGCTACAACTAAGCTACGTCTTCGAACGACTACTAAATTTTTCGCCGTTCAAATGTGATACAGAGACACGGTCTCTTATTGCCGCATTCTCTTTGCCAATATGATTGATGATGGATATATGAACTCTATAACTCTCAACACTTGGGATCGTTTCCTACTCAATGGCATGTCCAAAGATAGTTTCAACTTGCC
Organism: Pontederia paniculata; assembly: GCA_001647135.1. Lineage (NCBI taxonomy): Eukaryota > Viridiplantae > Streptophyta > Magnoliopsida > Commelinales > Pontederiaceae > Pontederia > Pontederia paniculata. The sequence goes on along the minus strand of LTAE01000266.1, from coordinate 28,388 downwards.
TGGAATCAATGCAACCTGTAAGCAAAGGTCATCTAGTCCTTGATTGAAGGAAGAGGCACACAATTTTTTTTTAAAACGAATAAAAGACAAATAAGGTAGAGAATTGGAAGTCACAGAATGTTCAAATGAGCATTCAAAGTTCATCTAACAGGAACAAGAAAGAAAATAGTTATTGCAAACTACAACCTCAACAGCTCAACCTACACAAGTCAGACTACACTTCTTCAGCATAGGCCGCTTCAAGGATCTCGGACTCCGCATCCTGGACCTCCTTCTCCGTCTTCTTACCCTTCTTGCATTTATAGTATACATTCATAAAGGTTCCCACTGCCCCGTACTTTCCACGGCAATGCTCATAGTGTGCTCCATCAAACATCCTCCAGAAGTTCTTCTCACTCAATTCAGAGACGGCATACTGCGGCTGGAAACCGTTGTTTTGGATCAACCACTCTTCGAGGTTCCGAACTGCCTGGGTGCCGTTAAATTCCTCGCCTCTTAAGACAGGACCAGGGGCATAATATACACCAATATCTGTGTACATTTGAGCATAGCTAGTATCTCCCTGCCTTCGGTGATGCTCAAAGCCAGCTTCTGGATACACCGTAGTTTTGACAGGAAGCTTAAAGAGACGATGAGGGCATATCCAGATTGGGTACACCTGAAAAGCAACAAAAAAGGAGTCTTTCTCTATTCATTATCATAATGCAATAAAGTTAATTCCAAATTTAAGCTCATAGGAAAACACATTGCATGAATTGTTTGAAGTGCCTTAATCAGGATTATATGTTTCAGAACTAAATGAAAGATGGACTATTAAGATACTAAATCTATTAACCAATACCAAAAAGACTGCTGCTAAGTGGAAATAACAAATAAAGATTAATTGCTTCAAGCAAGCAAAAAAGACAGTAGCTTTGTATATGCCTTACCTCCATTTCTCGGTGAACATACTCGAGAGCTTCTCCGACTTTGTACAGAGGAACCAGTAAATCCTGGATCACATGCATATCATGATAATAATTCCTGACGGCCTCTCCTTGTGTGGCCTTGAGCAGAGAAACTTTGGGAGGCATCATCCATCCCAAGAGGAATCTGAACCACCACTGATCAGCAAATGGTAGGATCAACTTACCTTCCCAGTACAAGCATCTTGTATGCCTATGATAATACTCTCTAGTGGGAATGTACTCCACAAACTCACCCCTCTTAAGTGCTGTCTGAGCATGCTGGTAAAACCAAGTCTTGAACCACCATCCTATACTGTTGATAACATTGCCCTTTTTCTTAGCTTCTTCCTTGGAAGCATACCTCCCGGTCATATACACAGCTTCAGATGGAGTATATATCATTCCTTCTACAAAGTCTGGGACCTTGGATTGATCCCCATCCCTGGGTGCAAAAGAATCAGCGTATGCCTGAGCAAGTTCCTTCAAATTCCCTCTGTGTGGAGTATACGTTAGCATCATGTACTCCTTAATGGGTATAAGTTTTATTTCTGCAGAAACCAGAAGTCCCAGAGTTCCTTGAGACCATGGGATTCCATAGAAAAGGTCCGAATACTCATTGTCTTTTGTACACCTGACCACCCGGCCATCTGCGAGCACAACTTCCATGGCAACAACGGTATCTGAGAAAAGTCCATAGATATGTGAACTCCCTTCAATTCCATATCCATTGATTAATCCTCCAACTGTGAGATCATCAAGCTCTGCAACGACAGCAAGTGAAAGGTTCATAGGTACAGTATATCTAGTAATCTGACCCATGTTAACAAGAGGTTCAACCTTAGCAATCATTTTTCCCTTGTCAATTTCAAGAATGCTTCTGAATGCAGAGAGGTCAACCTCAAAATGCCTGGCACGTTTGTAGTCACAATTACGCAAACCAACTGCTATGTATGGCTTCCTAGCCGTGCACACAAGGCCATCCTTCTTTGGATCTCTTTGCTTGAGGCGATTCACAACTTTCTTTACATTTTCATCATGTTCCTTCTGTCGACGCTTCTCTGATTTCATAGCAGACATGACATCACCAAGATAGAGGCGAAAGTAGATAAAAAATGAAACAGGGAGGACAACGAAGATGACAACTATCCATCTGAACTTCACCAGATAGTCAACCAAAACTTTCTTCCTTTTAGGCCTCAGAGGTGCTTGTAAGTCAGACATGTTTAGAGCTAGAACCTGGAAAGAGAGACTGTGTTACCACAACAAAATCATCATGTTTTATCCTGTTAAGCTCCTGAGAACTATTAAAATGAGAAAACAAAAATACAAAAAATTTCATATAACTCATCAGTGAAACGAATACCAGTTCCAGCTCATAGAATAACTGTTCCAACATATTTGACACTATACGGCTACCATGTACAACAATGAACAGTTAAAGTGAAGTACTGAGTTTAGTTTCATACATCTGCATCATGGTAAAACATATATTTGGTATTGTCTAAAGGATCTATGTAACCATATTTACATTTAGACTCTAGAGTACCGAGGCAAATATGGAGAACATAAGTAGCTCGAATTAGAAAGATTAAAAAGAAACAAAACAACACAATGTGGCCAAAACATATTGCAGAGTAGAGTTGGAGACCCCCATTAGATGTTGAAGCCCCACAAACAATCTACCATGAGGTAATTGGTTTGTGCTTTCAGGTTTCCAAACAACAACAGCTTCAAAGAAGGATGACAAACCATTTGATTTGTCAGTATCAAAGCCAAATATGCAACCGTATCTAGAGGAAGCAAATTAATAAGTATATATGCCCCTTCCAAGACAAAGCAGTAGTTCATTTATTCACAAAGATAGCATATCAATCACAACTTGCAAATAGTAATTTTTTTTTGGTACATTGCAAATAGTAATTTTTGATATCCCTTGAACACCTATACAACATCAATGACACCGCAGAACGGCATGCGGAAACAAAGAAAATGAACTTAAATATAATGATTTAAGGGGGTATAGACTAAATGCAATAGATTTAACGGGTAAGGAGCATGTCGTGCAGAGTATATTTATTCTACGTTGTAAAAGGTGGCATGCATAACAGTGATATCCTTTTTAATGTAATAGACATATTCCGTGTTCTTCTCATGCTACATGATCCTTTTCCACTATATTAAACAGCATAGCAGGATAAACCAATAAACTAGGCAGATAACCCAAATCCACAACCAAAATCCCCAGCAGAAATCTTTCCGAGTAGAAACCAGTGCTCTGCTGAATACAAACCGCTGATCAGAACCTGTTCTAACTTTATCCGAAGACACAGTCTGCTCATGAAAAAGAACCACCTTTCGGAATAAAAAAAACATTTTTTTTTAAAATGCATGTCTATGGCATGCTATGCACTTCATCTTCCGGAAAAGATACGATTTTTCCATCAAACAAAAGGATCAAAGAATGAAAAAAAGAGCACTGATTCAAACCCAACAGTATGAGGCACTTATCAAAATGCTTTACTTGTAAGGCCTCCGCTACTGCAGCATGTAACAAACAGTGCAAAAACAAAGGCCAAAAAGAACAAGAATAAGTACAAGGCAGTGAAGCAAGATATTTGTACAAAAGCAAAGAGATATCTCGGTGGAGAAGGAACCAGCGCTCACCTTCGCCGGCCGGAGGAGAAGGGACCGGCGGAGATCTCGAACCCTGGCTCTGCCAAAACCTCTGGAGACCTCACATATGAGTGGAAAGAGAGAGACTGGCCAAGGGGTTTTATGTGGTGCTACTTGAAAAATTGTTCACTTTAATTATACTTTTTTTTTAAAAAAATAAAATGATAGCTAATAAATTTATAAATTTATTCATTGGCAAGATTAACTTACCTTTTTCCTACACAACAGGAATTGTAATAATTAAATTTTAAATATTAATTATTATTGCACGAGCAAAAAAATCGAACGGATGTCTTTGACATGTGCCAGCCAGACATATGCTCATCTCATCTTTTTAAGACACATTACTGCAAATATATTATGAATTAATGTCATTAAATGCCATAAGATTTATTTGGATTTCATCTATTCCAATTTTGTGATGCATATTTTTATTTTGTATGCAACACATTGTACATGTTTTTTTTCTTTCAAAAGAATCCTTTACTAACTTAGAGAAAATATATATAAGAATGTTTTCAGTAAAAATTAGAGAAAAGTAATCAAGTTAATCTACTTTCGAATTTATAATATGTGTTCAGTGGAGTAACTTGTTTTGGCTTAATTATTTATCATTGTACTCTACTTATTACAAATGTAAGATATCCCTTTATAAGTTATGATATATATTTTTTAATTATATTGACTTTATTGTGAAGTCTTTCGACCATTAATTAATCAAAATATTGAAGATAAGTTCATTTTGTAGAGCATAATAATTTCATATGAATTGATCAATTGTTAGTAGGTTAAACCTGAAATAAGAAGATAAGATCATTTGTACTAATTTGCTACATATTTTCAACTTTGCAAAAAAAAATCGTCACCTTATGTTAATACACCTTAAACATCAAGAGCATTGAAAGACCGGAATATATAAGAAATTAAATTTTAATCACATGAAAATAGTGTGTGAAAGTTGAATTACAATTACGAACCTCAATTACTACTTTGTCAAATTAGTTGATGGATTAAATTTGGTTTAATACAACACTGAGTGAGCTACATTTTTGGCGTCCTTAACGAACTCGGGGTTGTCAAAAACATTATTGATATGATTTCTTTCTTAAATGAAACAAAGAATAAAATCCATGTCTTCTTCCTCAAAATTGTTACACGTGAGCCCTTAGATTTATCATAACATTTGTAATCATATCTTAAATCCAATGGTCATTACGGTACGATTGCGTATGACATATACGTAGCGCACGTGAAAGAACACATACCACATGACTACAAAAGAAAGGTACATACCATTTGGTTCGCTAATCAACGAGAATTTTTTTTAATATTTTTTAATAATTAGAAACATAATGGCTATAATTTTCTAATGTTTTTTAAATTAAAAAAATAAGGTTATAATTAATATAATTTTGAATAGAATGTGATAAATTGATATAAATTCATAAATTAAATTTTATAATTTAAAATTAGATATAAAAAAGTATAAAGGAAGTTAAAAAGTAATTTCACACGCCAAGGAATGGGAATATGATTCTCTCTCTTTCTCTAAACGGCACAAAACTTCAAGGCCATCAAATCCCAATGTCTAACCACGTGGAAACGATTGATTAAGATCATTCATCGAAAACTAAACATATTTGCACGTGACTATTTATGAACAATATGGAAAAATTAAAATTCCTTCTTTATTCCCACCTCAAACTATGTGGCAAGCTTACTTGTCCTCTTTCAGGACACATGGAGTGCGATCCTGTGTTTTGCTTTGTTTGATTAAGAAAAAGTTGGGAAGTATAATTGAATTTATTCGGATAGTTGAGATGGGACGAGATAATATGTTGTTTTCTTTGAATGAAAAATAAATAATTTAAATTAAAAGATACTTTTATTTTTTAATTTAATAAGTTTGAAAAAGGTCAGGTAAGAAGATCAGAAAAAAATTATTTCCAAATGGAAGGTTTAGTGGTGTTAAATAGCTTTTGAATTCTTTTTTCCAAAATTTAAGTGAAACATGTTCAAACAATGATTATACTAGCACATCCCTTATTATCTATAGTAATTCATTCTAAAGTAGTTATCCAAACACAATCTTAGATTTCAGTATTCTGTTTATTAGAATTGAATTGAATTTGTAGTTTATTTATTTTAAGTTTTCTTTCTTATTTATTTAGATTTTTCATTTATTTTTAATATTTAAGATTTTTTTATTAATATAGAAGTTTAGAATTTAAAAAATCATAAATAAGAAAAAGATGTCTAAAAAATAATTGTCATATTTAATTTTTCATCTAGGACGGTCCATCTATCGATAAATCTGAGGAAGGATCAAGAATCCTTGTGTTGTGTTTGACAAGTAGAATAGAAGATTCTTTGGATTTCGATAAATAGTTTGATTTGATAGATTAATTTTAATTATCTTTGGATGAATTAAAAATGTAATGATTATAGATAGGTTCTAAGGGCGTGGATAAAAAGTGAGAACCAAAATATAAATATATATTTAATAATGATAAAATTTATTTGAATTTAAAAATTATAGTAAGTAATATAAAATTAATACCATAAATTAATATTTTTATAAAAAATATATTTTATAAAATATGTCGGCTAAAACTATTAAAAATAATTAACATAAAATAAGTTTGGATAATTAATATAAAATATATAATCTCACAAAATAAGTTTAAATAATATAAAATTATTCTCATGAATAATACAATTAAAACATTTATGAAATTTATTTTAATCTCACCTTTAAATTAACAAAATATTATCATAAAAATAATTATAAAGTCAAGTTAGCATAAATCTAAAATTATAATAATAAATAATTTATATTATAAATTAAATTTAAAATAAAATATTTTACACTATGAATAATATAATAAAATAATTTAATAAACTATACAAAATCAATTAAAAATATAATGAAATAATATTATATTATTAAATTAATATTTAATTAAAATTTACTATTTAAAAATAAAAGTTAGGTAAAGAAAACAAAACAAAATAAAAAATAGCAGCATTAAAGGGTAGCATTTAATGTTGTCAAATGCACAAGAACCATTCATACCGGAGGTCAATATTTTCAGGTCAATATTTAGTTTTATATCTGATTATTCAAAACATCACATAATTTGAAGAATCAGACGGAACTAGAGTCAGAATCCACTCGGTTCTAGCTCTGGTTCTTGTTGTCAAATTAGACCTTGGTGATCTTTCTTAATAAGGCTCGAAATGATTCTATTTGTAATTCTCTAAATAAATATCTTCTTTTGCTCAAGATTCAATTTGAAGTGAAACTCATTAAATGTTAATATCCTTTTCTGCGTGTACTTTCTTCTCTAGCCAATTTTTATAATAAATTAGTATCAGAGTAATATATTTTAGTTACATTTGAAATTGATACCGAAGCTGGCAAAGCCAAATTCTCTATCGTTGGGCGATTAGAAGGTGTCAACGACAACTCACGATGATAAAGTTAAGAGCGGAGTTGGCGCTGCTACACAACAAGGCACACGCCTTCGTGAGAGCGAGGGCAAGGCTTAATCTACAGTTTGATCGTGCTCATATGAATCTATAGATGAGTTCAGAAGGTTTGTCCATCTAAAATTGCGAACCGGATATGAGAGTTGTCCATCTGAATACACTAGTTTATCGTGCTCATCTAAATTTGTGGATGGGTCGAGCAAACTATGTCCATATAAATCTACAAGTTGGTTGTGCTAATATGAATATGTGGTCGGGCCAGGGCTTATCCATCTAAATCTTCGGGCGGGTCTCATCCAACACAATCTACGAGAAAGCTTCATTAAACAAAATCTACGGGTCAAGCTCATTTGTATATATGGAGAAGCCTCATCCATCTGAATATGTAGGCGTACTAGACAAACCTGATCTATCTAAATATATGAGTTGATTGTATTCATCAAAACATAAGGCACTGCCAAATGAGTCATGTTCATCTAAATATGCGAGCATGCCAAATGGGGTGCGTACATATGAATATGTGGACAGGTCACGCGAATCGCGCCCATTTGAATTTGCGAGCAGATCAAGAAGGGTCAAGTTCATCTACATATGTGGACGAGCTAGACTATTAGTGTTCGTATGAATCAATAAGCAAGCAGGTTAGATAGGTTTGGGTCGATCTAAATCTATGCCAAACCAAATGAACTACGAATATATATACATATATATATATATATATATATGTGTGTGTGAGATGAAACTTAAATGAGTCGCATTTATCCAAATCTACGAGCAGGACATACATGTTTCACTCATCCAAATTTACATGTGGCAAGGCGAACTATGCCTATCAAAATTTGTGGGCGAGAAAGTCTGGGGAATTGCATTCATAGACTAGCAACCAAGAAGATCATGCTTATCTGAATATCTTGACAGAGTATGATAGTTGTATTATCCAAAGAGATTCGTTAGGAGGTGTTCGATCAGTGGATAGAATAAGGTAAAAAGAAGGTAATATCCTATTCATGATAGAATAAATAAATTATTTCACCAAAATGATGAAATAGTTTCTCTCAGAAAATCACTATTTGTCAGGTTAACTTTTTTATCTGAATACAAATTGTGCCTTTGATACTTTGTTGGGTGTTTGGTGGATTAAGGCAGAATTAACTCTTATTCCAATATTTATTCTTAACAATCACTTAGGGGTCGTTTGACACATTTCAAGTTTTTATTAATTGATAATTTAGATCATCACTAAGATAGATTACCACTTTATAAATTACCGATAATATTAAATCATAGTGTTTGGTAAGTAGCAATAACAAAAATTATAATTTAAATTATGAAATAAAAAATTACTAAAATACCCTCCAAAATTGTTGAATTAAAATAAATATAAACAAAATAAAAAAAAACAAAAAAATGAGTTAGGTCAAATTATGAGTTTATATTATCAATCATTAGTAAAATAATTTAAAAAATTAAAAGATAATATTGAACACTATTATTTCGCAATAAAATATAAATATTTTTTAAAGTTCGGTTGAAAGGATAATTTTGTCAAAATGCATGTCATCTTGCTGGTTATCTGGAAAGACACCTCCCATGGGTGCTATCTTCATTACCAGGGAGGTGGTAATTTAGATTATCAGAGAAGTAAATATCACAAATAATCTATTGCAGCCGAACGTGGTAATATAGTGGGCCCTGAAAATTTTAAATTAAATAACCGATAATCTATCTGACTTACCTCATACAAACGCCTCCTTAAGGCCTTGTTTGGTATGGGAACAAGGGAAGAATGATCATCTTATTCCAGCTTCAACATCCAAACACCCCAAGAACAAGATTATTCCATCAAATTATAAAACCATCTTGAAGTTGACGAAACCACTTTTTTTGTTCTTTACACAAGAACAAAATGTTCTTGCCATGAGCAAGAACATTTATTTTGTGCCACCCAATTTTTTTAACTTACTCAGTTAAATTATTGGGTTAATTCCTTTTACCTCCTTTGTACTATAAAGTTTTCCCGTATCCAACCATGTATTATAAAAAATGACAATCGCCCCCCTGAACTATCTCCACGTTTACGTATAAGTCCTTCTGTCAATCTCTGGTTGTATTTCTGTTAAAAGTGATTATGCAATGACGATTTTGCCCTCTTAACTTGTGGACTTAACACTTGAATACTTCGGACGTCCCTCAGTCAAGTTCCTTTGGACGTCCGCCACCACCTATGGCCACCCGACCTTGACATGAGTACCTCTCTTCAACTGATCTCTGGTCACCCGCTGACTCACTTCAGCCTCCTGGACGCCCACTCTCCAATTGAAGAGTGTGGTCAAGCTCCTTCGGTCGACCTATATTGAAGGAAGGTGCATGAGAAGAGGATCAAGGGTTGACCGGTCGACTAAAGATGAAGGACGATCGAGTAAAAGACTTAACTGGAGAGATCGCCCGATGATGAGGAATGGGCAACCGAAGGCAACACCTTTGTTACAAGGGATGGAGATCGGACGGTCCTAGGAGAAGTGGACGCCCAGAGAAGACAGCCAAAGAAAGAGTCTTAGCTAAGCAGAGGTGAGGTTGCCCGAGGTTGAAGAGCGGAGACCGAAAGTTTGATGATGAAAGGAATGGTCGTCCGACGGACTCAAGGTGGAGACAGTGGATGACCAGAAGACTGCCAAGGCTGAGAGTGAACGTCCAAAGTGATCAGGGTAGAGACAGTGGACGACCAAAGCAGAAGACAG